>JAVTVY010041794.1:0-19348 GCA_036873755.1 Hanleya hanleyi | reverse complement strand
ATCTTCTCGGATTTTGTAAGTTGTGTTGGTTTACCGGAGATGTTTAGTGAGTTTAGTAAGTTGTTAAGGGCTAAGACTGTTGACGATGTTCATTTAGTGTATGATACCACCTTCCAGCTTGGTGATTTTTATGTTTCTCCGCTTGTTTTTCGGCACAATTTGTTGTCTGGCCATCCAATCATTCCACTGGCATTTTTGATTCATGACAGAAAATTCAAAAAGCACCACAAATTTTTCTTTCGGTATATTAGTGAAAAAGTTCCACTTCTGAAGAAAGCGAAATTACCCTTTGTTACTGACCGTGAAACTGGAATTACTAATGCAATTTTGAACATATTTCCAAACCTCACCGTTTGTTTGATTGTTTTGAAGACATGGTAGGTTGTGACGGGAAAGATGGTAGGAAAAGGTGTACTGTTTGGAAACATTTGTCTTGTGCTCAGCCAAATGACAATTCTACTGATTGGTTTTGTGACAGACATACTCAGTAGACAAAGAGATTATTTCTTTTATGTTACTCCTTTGTTGTTTTTTGGGATTTCCGGAACAAAGGACCAATTAGTGTGTGAACAGTGTTCCAAAATCATTTTTTTGACTTGTCAAAATTGTTTTTACTTCATTTTATAAATTAAATGTATTATCAATTAGTAAATTTATATTAATAAAAAATCCAAGAAGAAAAATTACTGAGAACAAAATATGTATATTCCTGGTCAGTTTTCATTTCGATTTATAAAAATATATGTATTTAAAATTAATGGTCAATTCAATATTTTCACTATTTCCATTTACATTTAAGTTATTATATGACAAACATTCAATTATTTGAAAAATAGGATATTTTTTGTGCAAACTATGCTTTTAAAATTTAATTCGACACTTATGACCTACCGACATAACCAATCTTCCAATAAACTTACCCGCGATCCTCATTCCGGATTTTCGGAATCTTCTTAAGTCCGTCTCCAAATCCGAGTTTTTAACTCGCTTCACTAATCCGTTTTACGGCAGATTCAGCTGAAAATGTTGTGATTTTCAATCGGTTTTTTTCAGCGAACCCTTTTACGGAAAACGGTAGAAGGTACATGCATATATTTTATATCATTTTATTCGTATAAAAGTAGAGCATTCCGGAAACCTAAAAGTATTTCAGTCAGTTCACGCAATAATTTTCCGGACAAGAAAAACCGCATGTCGGTCGGTCCAGAAAAAATTTCAGCGAAGTCGACACGATTTTTTCAGTTGATATCTATCTCAAAAATAAAAAAAAAATTGTCATCAAACTATATATTTTTGAAAAGAGAATCTCTTCAGCTACTCCGGAAACTTTACATTGTCAGAATCGAACGAGTATTAAGCGAGCTATCAACAAATAACCTACCGAGTTTCCGTTTTTTCAGTCAAATTCAAAAAATTTCATCTGATCCCCAAAAATGGCGACTCGTCGATTGTTCGAGTGAAATTACGGTTAGTAAGTTTTCTAAATTCTTTCACAGCAATATACGTCGATGTAACTAAAATTACCTCGGATAAACCAGTCTCGAATGAATATATCCCGTTAACAGACTAAGTCGCCCGACGTAAATTCAGAGCAGTTGACGGAGTTTACATTTGACGTTGTTGTTGCTGCACACAGATTCACATGTGCTTCCGCGACCATGAGGTGATTTCCCGACAACCGGGTATTAAAATTTCGAATTTACGAAGCTTGAAAATTCAGTTTCCGAAGCTTGAAAATTCAGTTTCCAACCCACAAATTGAGTATAAATATTTTTTTGAAAACTACTGTTTTTTTACTAAAAAAAATTGAGTTTTTAACTGAAAAATTGAGTTTTAAAACTCAATCTACGAACCGAAATTCAGTACGTAGAACTGACGTGTATGAATCCCTGAAACCTTGGGAGAATTCATCTAGATACCCTTAACTCTTTGCCCCATGTTGACACCATTTGACGCCCTGTTCTAAACCATACAGGCTTTTCTAGGCTGCCCCATAGACCTTTTTGGTGATCACCCATAAATTGACAGGTACAAATCTATTGGAGGGCTGGGATCAAAGATTTATTAATTTTTTTTATTACTTTTACAGTGACCAATAATTTAGCATGTTTAATATTTTCTGAAATAAAATATTATTCAACGAGGTTAATTAATTAATTTATTACATAAGGCGTCAAATGGCGTCATCATGGACTAGGAAGGGGCGTCAAATGGCGTCACCATGGGGCAATGGTAGTAAGCCTCCATGGGGCAAAGAGTTAAAGGTTGGTCGGTTTACCCAGGTGTCGGTATTCACAGTTTTCACTGTATTACTTTGTATTTTACAGAGAGGTGGATCTTCAAACTGGCTACACAACTAAAACTATTCTCTGTATGCCGATATACATCAGAGGGAAGTAAGTTATTGAACATGTATATTACCAGCATATTGGATTTACCACCAATTCCTGGTTTTACGTCATCCGTTACAATGGAATGTTCAGGTTATGCCAAAGAATCATTGTAACGGACATGCATCCATGTTATTATGACCATTACAATGGAATTCTTGCACAAAATCAAATTGATAAATCAATTCACATTTTAATTATTTGACTACTGTGATTTCTAAGTTGTAAACAAGATAAATCAGATAGTGTAAAATTCATATTCTGAAAGTTTGACATCATGATGCTTAATTATTTAATTGTTCTCGTCAATATTTCTTCTCTCAATGTACAACATCTGGACACAACTTTCCCATTTCGATTCCAAAATATGAAAATAATTCATTCATTTTTTCCCCATTTTACTCAGTATAATCGGTGTGGTCCAGATGGTGAACAAACACAGTGGTGTTTTCAACAAAGCAGATGAAGAGTCATTTGAAACATTTGCAATTTACTGTGGACTGGCATTACATCACGCAAAGGTAAATACTAGTATGCTTTTCTAAAGGGCAATATTTGTGAGTAAATAGCATATAATTTTCCAAATATATTATCACCATGATCCTTCTTTCACAAATAAGAGGGTATGGTAAACATATTTCATGAGCTTACATTGAAGGAAAATGTTTTAAATTCTACAATATTTCCCGAGTATTTCTGGATTGCCATCTTCAACAGGCTTTAGATTTCCCTAAGCTTTTGGCACACCCTGTGGGCACAACCTCGGGGAAAAAAAACTTTTGGGGATGAGAGCTGTACACAAATTATAGAACAAATTGAAAATTTTCCAATACAGGTAATTTTTGTATGATTTCACTTGAATATGATGCTATATTGATGAGAAATATCCCTGAACATTTCTTTTCAATGGTAAAAAAAACAAACTATTAAAAAAAATATATACAAAGATTTATTTATTTTATTTTATTTTTTTTTGCTATTTTGGGCACATCTCTAATTTGGGTCCTTTCCTATTTATTCTAATTTCATCTTCCTCCAAACAGCTGTATGACAAAATCCGTAAGTCAGAACAGAAATACAGGGTAGCCGTGGAAGTATTGTCCTACCATAGACAGTGTGCAGATGATGAATTTGAACAACTCAAAACCAAACCAGTGCCAGAAAAACTACCAGAATTAATAGAGTAAGTATTTATACATGTTCTGTATGAAATTGACATTTTGAGACCAGAGTATTGTACAGTGAACTTGTGCAAAGCAACCATGCCTGGGACCAGGTTGTTGTGTCGGTTTTGACAGGGTTCTGGTTTATCAAGGTTCAAAATATCTTAAGTATTGGGACCCAAGATAATGTTGGTATTCAGAGGTTGGTCGGTTTACCCAGGTGTCAGTATTCACAGATTTCACTGTATCAGAATAGAACATGATGATGGAAACTAAAACACCTGTACAACTGTCCTACTTTATAACAAATTGATGGTGTCAGTTTATTTAAGTCGAAACATCCAAGACATAGATCTGGAAAATTATTGTGGCTATGCTGTCAATACATTTAGAATAAGTGCAAATTTGAGTTAACACAAGGTCATTAAACTATAATACATGTATGGGGAAATATGCTCTTCATCCTGACCAACTCCTTTTCTTCCTGCAGTTAAATGAAAATCTGATTATTAATATTTCAAGTAATAATCTGGCATAGTCCTAACATCAAGATGCCCCTTTCAGCTATGACTTTTCCCCGTGGGCAGTGATGGGGGATAACCAGCCTCTCTATGTCATCTATATGTTCAGAGACCTATTCAGCATGACCAGGTAATTATGCATTTTATTCTCACAGTGCATATCTATTGTGTAGTAAAGCCAAATTATATAATTACTCCCCAATTGCAACCCATGAACTCTAATCCACGAGTTCTGACCTCGAATGGTCGACCCAAACCAATGAGTTTCGATAGTCAAAAACTCCCAAATCCTAACCTATGATCCACACCCATCATGAGTTCTGACCTTATATGATCAGCACCCTTGAGATTTGACCTCACATGGTACAAACCCTTGAGATATGACCTCACATGGTCCAAACCCTTGAGATGTGCCCCCACGTGGTCCAAACCCTTGAGATGACCTCACATGGTCCAAATCCTTGAGATGACCTCACCTGGCCCAAACCCTTGAAATATGACCTCACATGATCCAAACCCTTGAAATATTACCTCACATGGTCCAAACCCTTGAGATATGACCTCACATGGTCCAAACCCTTGAGATCTGACCTCACATGGTCCAAACCGTTGAGATGACCTCACCTGACCCAAACCCTTGAGATGAACTCACCTGGCCCAAACCCTTGAGATATGACGTCACATGATCCAAACCCTTGAAATATGACCTCACATGGTCCAAACCGTTGAGATGACCTCACATGGTCCAAATCCTTGTGATGACCTCACCTGGCCCAAACCCTTGAGATATGACCTCACATGATCCAAACCCCTGAAATATGACCTCACATGGTCCAAACCCTTGAGATATGACCTCACAGGGTCCAAATCCTTGAGATCTGACCTCACATGGTCCAAACTCATTTATTTTGTCCTTGCCGGATCCAGTTAACTGGTAAGTTTTGATGGTAAAACCCGTCCCCCCTCCCCACCAAATTTTAACCTCACATGGTCCAAACCCAGGGGTTTTGACCTCACATGGTCCACAAATTTTGATCTCACGTAGTTCAAACCCATGAGATTACTTCAAATTCTAACCTCGTTTGGTCTCAACCCATGATTTCTGATAGTTAAATGCCAACCTCATGTGGTCCAATCCCATAAATTATGTCATACATGTAGTCCTTATTAGATAGTGTAATATGGCCGATTCTAATTTGATCAGCAATGGTATAAATGACAATGAGATTAGTAATAACTGCAAGTGGTGAGTGGTTGTATTTAGCTTTTGGGGCTTCTGCTTTCACCATAAACACAGAATGCACCACTGTACAAGCTGTCCATCTTTCAGCCTTAACTAGTTCTAGTGATTCTAGAGTTCTAATCAAAGATAACCCAGTTCTGTTCAAAGCTGTAGTATTTTCAAATGTATTTTTAGGTTAGATCAATTAGATTACATTAAATGTTTACTTTGTAGTTTGTCTGACCAACTGTACAACATCATAGCTGATCATAAGACCTGGCAGGTTAGCTAGGTTTTGGCCCTGATGAGGTGTGGTTGAAGGTGGCTTGTGGGGCACTGTGATGTCATTTTGGAACAGTTGTCTCCCTTCAATGTCATTAACTGCCTAATAACATATTGGCAGCCATAGACAATGGGGGTGCGGTGCTTTGCATGAAAAATTAGAATGAAAACATGTTTACCCCGCAAGCCACCTAAAGTGCCAAAATGAATTATCACATACATGTATGAAAATATTCAGTTAGTTTCAAGTACAGTGTCTTGTTGTATATGCTTGGGGTGTTCTCAGACACTGAGTCTTGGGGATTTTGAATAACAGCATCTTAAAGTACACATACTGTATATATATATACACATATGAAGCCAGTCCAGAACCGAAACTGTCTTTGGACAACACCTTCCTGTTGACACAACAAATATTAGGTGTCCAAAGACGGTTTGGGTTCTGGACTCACTTCATACAATTATGTTTATAAGGAGAAATGGTGTCATTTTCACTTTGAAACAGACAAATTTTCACACTCTACATCAGGATGCTGCCTTTTTGCACCGATAAAACAGTGCTGTTTTAACCTCGAAATAGATGATTTCACAAGAATACACCAATTAAACTGCTGTTATTTACAACCCTATTGACTCAATACCTGAGAATTACATGTTCTCAAAGCATACAAGTTTATGCACTTGGAAATGAGAAATTTCTTTAATACCTGTTGTGGTATTTAAACCTCATTGCTTTGGAGGCCGAGTCCTGATTAAACTGTGCCAGGTCCTTTGTATGCTGAATAATCTCAAAAACCCTCTCTGGGCACCAAATTTGATATTTAAGCCATAGGGGTAAAATTTTCATTCCAGCACATCAGAAAAAGATAAGAGGTACTTTCTAATATTAACGTATATCTTTGCATTGATTAATATTTAATGTCTCTCTTCATTTGCTGTCTCACTAACACAATGGCTTTACAATGGAGTAATCACTCAATTCCAGAGACTTCTATAACACAAGCTGGTAGGAGGGACAGGACTGGAAAATATAGAATGTTTTGAAAATTCTGATCACCACTGGGTACCCTTAATACAAATATCCTCAGGTGCCTCCACTTACAAATTCACAGTGCAATTACCTCAAGGCTGAATCTGGTAATCCCTGTAATAATTCAATCACAGGAACTAAAACTTTCCCACCATAAAATCTGGGCAGGATCAGATTTATTTGAGTTGACAAAATAGTTCCATAATCCTTCATTTCTTCATTATTTCTTTATATGTGATCAAATTTATTAGAACAACTCATTGAATTGGGTGGGGTGGGGGGGGGGGGAGGAGGAATATTGATGGGGGATGGAATTATAAGAGGGATTACTGTATAATCATAGTGAGATTCTTTAGACGGTTAACGGGGCAGTTTTGACAATTGCTACAGATAGTTTGCGTTATTGAAGTCTCTGGTTCTGTATTGTATGCTGGGTCCCAATGTCATGAATATGAAGGGGAATTATTAATAAATATACTTTAGACAAAACACCGTAGTCGCATGGCTTCTCCCTCCTCACAAGATATGGTGTATGTCATATCACCATTGAAGTCAAATTTAGCAAAATGATCAATGTGGAAGACGGTTCCCAAGATTGAGATAGTTCAATCAAGCCTAGTCTAACAATATTGACTATGGTAATCCCTCTAATAATTCAAGTTTAGGGGACAAAATTCAATCGGTGGTTCTAAGAAATTTGATCACCCTCTTAAATCATTGAAATAACAAAGAAATAATGGATTATATGTATGATTTTGAACCATTTTGTCAGCTTCCTGTTCTAATAAATTTGATCACCCCCTGATTTCATAGCGGGAATTTCCACTTTCTGAGATTGAAATAATAGCGGGATTACCTTCGCTTGTGGCCTTAAGTGTTCTGACACAATATTTTTTGATTTGATCTCTGTTGTTTGATGCACATGAAGAAAAGCACATATTCAAAGAGAGCTGAACTAAGGGAGATAATTTGTCACATCAGGGGAGACAATTCCTCACATCAATCATCAATTTCTTCCATGTCATCTATTTCATTGGTGATATAGCTTGTCAACAGAAAGTAGAATATGGTGTCTGGTGAATACTCTTTTTAGTCATGAGGTCAGAATTTGACCCTGAAAATGACCAAAATTTCTTACACCGACCCTACCCGCCTCCCTTGAGACACAACAGGTGCATACCCTTCTCAAATCCCCCTCCCCCATCTGTATTAAAAACTACCACTTTCCCTGGTTTGATCTAGTAGTAGTTCATGTAATATGTATAACCACCATAGCAATTGAGATTAGTCAGTCTAAACTGTAATATATTTCTGTTTGTTCTCAAATGTAACTAGTACTTGGTAAATGCACATAATACAACAATCTGATCTTAACCCTTTCACCGATCTATCCCTGGCTTTGGCTTTATAGAGGCTAGGTGTACATTTTTAAACAGGGAAAAATCAGAGAAAGGGTTAAAGAGCTAGTGCACTCATCTTGACAATAAACATTAAATAACACTTGAAAGCAGAGCTGTCGACTTGGTGGTGAAAGTAAATAATAGTAATTACTACTTTCTATGTCACTCCCTCAGATGTCAAACTATATCACACACAATATAGAAAAGGCTGACAGTGCCTGATGTCACATCGAAAATACAGTCCATGATGCCAGCAATGTCACGTTAGAATACCAGACTGATTTCAAAACAGTGCCTGACATCGAAGGCTACGACATTTGTTTTTAAGGAGTTGAACAAAATCGTACTTTCAAATTAGTCAAATAGAAAACTGGTGGAATTACTTACTGTTCCCACCATTTTGACACCTCTGCCATCAAGTATAATTTAATGAATGTTTTCAAAACGAGTGCATTAGCTCTATAACATACACCATAACCAAGTTAGATTAACACTCCTCACTTGCACCAGCTTTTAGAACAAATAGATACAATGTAGTTCACTGTTATATTTCAGAGGTCCATGCACATTTAGTTTCCTATACTTTTGACCTCAAGAAAACATTTGTATGACTCCATATTTGTTTACAGTGAAGGATGTAGATGTTTACAGTGAAGGATGTAGATGTTTACAGTGAAGGATGTAGATGTTTACAGTGAAGGATGTAGATATATTATCAGAACTAAAAGCTCAATTAGAATATCAGCCAAAGTTAATTTAAAATTGTCCAAATCACCCAGAGAAGCATTAACATATTGATTAATCTATAAATTAGTTGTAAAAGTTTTTCTTTTGAAATTAATTTTGTATATTTCACTATATTTTGACATTTTTCTCGCCAAAGTAGCCTCTGTTTGGCCAATTCATAGTGGTAATCCGGAATTTGCAGTACTTGCACTATTTTCAGATTTGACCTCCAAGACCTGATGCGGTTCACACTGACAGTGAGGAAGAACTATCGTAAAGTGCCCTACCATAACTGGGCGCATGCTTTCTCTGTGGCCCATTCCATGTACGCAGTCATCAAGACATCAACCCACAAGTTCTCTCCCATTGAGGTATACATGCTATTTGACTAACTCATCACCAAACTCAACTTGCACAAATAATTTGCTCTATACTTCCCTGAATAGCATTCCCTGCACTGATGAGTCTCTGTTCCATTGTGGCCCATTTTATATATACTGTTTGACAATATGTTATTGCCACTGGGCCAATCTAATCAACACAGAAAATTCTGGGGATCATTAAATTTGGGTCAGTCCAATTAGAGTCAGTATCTAGGTGTTCAATTTTGATTAGCCTACGTTCTAAATTAGAGTAATGCCTAAATTTAAAAAAAAAACAAAACAAAACATTCTACACTTTTCATGTAAAACATTTTTTGTACCAACTTCCAATGTTCCTGAGAAGATATTACTACATACAGTGTGATCTGTGTGTGGAATGAATTACACTCTGACCTGTATGCTGTTGTTGTTGTTTCCAGTGTCTGGCCCTGTTCGTAGCCTGTCTCTGTCATGACCTGGACCACAGGGGTAAGAACAATGCCTTCATGGTGAAGAGTGCCTCTCCACTAGCTGCCATCTACTCTACTTCTACCATGGAGCACCATCACTTCAATCAGACCGTCACCATACTGCAAGTACGTATACACTCATTCATGAACTTATCAATTTTGTTTCACTTGGAAGGTGAAAGGTAAATTTAGTTTTCCATTTTATAGTCTCTATAGGTAAATAACAATATATCTTCATTTTAAGTATTTTGTCTAAAAAGTTGATGCGCATTTCCAGAGCTGAATTCTACTGGGCTCAAGATTTCAACTCGGACCAGTTTTCAAAACCTATTAGGAGACGAAATACTTCAAGCTATATTTCCATCATCAATTAACCCGTAAATTATACAACAAGAGCCAATATTGGCTTCAATATACATGTATGCCTGCGCAACACATCGTCTGTCACTCATGTATCCTCTGACACAAAATTGCGAGTTCCTGTTTTGGGGTCACCTTAATGACCTTTAACCTTGACCTCAATCTTGGTATGTGACTCATCATCTCACTCTAATGTGACTATACGGACACAAAAATTGTGATTTTTAATGATTTTAAGATTTTTGGGTAAGAGACCTTGACCTTTATCTCAATTTTACGTGACACATGCATCTGATGAAAACAAAATGGCAGTTTTTATTGATTTCCGCATTTTTTTGTCAGTGACCTTTGACCTTTACCTTTGACCTCCACTCCCAAACAATTTGCAATTTTCAGTGATTTCCAAATTTTTAGGCCATATTGACCTTTGACCTTTTGATATAGGACACTTCATCTCACCCTAGTGCCCCTAGTGTATCTACTCATAATAAATATGCAACTTTGGATAGAAAGCTGTCAATGAGAAAGACTGGATTTATGAGCCACTGACCTCTGACCTTGACCTCCAAATTAATATGCGGCACAATGTCTCCTGCTATGGTATCCAATCACCAAAATGGAATGGAGATAGAAAACTGCTTCAGATATAGGCAGGACACGGACAGACGGACGGACAGAAAATCGCCATTACATATGTCCACATTTTAGGAGGGTGTGCATATACAAAAGAAAATATAAAAATCTCTGCATTTCACCTTTAAAGAGCATCCGTGATCTGAACCGGAGTGATTGAACACATCAGTGATTACTGGAATCGCTACTGTACCGTAACTAATGGTCAACTTTGTGGGGGGTTTTGATCTTTCATAAAGCACAATCCTGTAAAAGCAAACAATATAACACTGCTAGTACCTACTCTAGGTGTATGTGGAAAAATGGTTGAAAACATCACATCAGGGGTGGTAATTCAGTCAAGGGGAGATAACTGATATTTATGTGGTTTCTTTCCTCCACAGCATGAAGGTCATAATATATTCAAACATCTTTCATCAGAAGAGTACAAACAGGTAACTACATATTATACTTATTATAGAAAGTATAACTCCTTTTCCCTTATATTCAATAAATTAATATCCAATTCTGTGGATCTTCACCCAATGAATGTGTTCGTCGGAGAATGTTTTACTTGAACTGAATATTTTTAATATTATAATTAAGCTGCTTATTAAAATTTCATAATACTTTTGAAGATTGAACAATCAAAAACCTCACACATTCCAACCCTGGTCTTATTGAGTTCTAGGCTAAATGTTACATTACTTTTCCAAGTATTTCTGGTATATATGTACAAGAGAATATAAAAATATGAGAGAGAGAAGGAATAGAAAGTGCCTACAGTGTATGCCTGTACATGTATAATAGAGAAACAATGGAGATTATCCAAGCACTAATCAAATATTAAAATTTCTACCAAATAGGTTCTGGGTGAGATTCGACACTGTATACTGGCGACAGACTTGGCTCTGTTCTTTGGGAATCGGGCGAAGCTGAAGGACACAGCCGAGAAAGGGGAGTTCTCATGGGAGAATGATGACCACAGGTAAGATAATCACCTCTCACCTCATCCCTCCCACCTCACCCCTCCCATACCTAACCCCTCTCATCTCACCCTCCCACCTCACTCCTCTCATCCCTTCCTCCCAGCTCACCACCCCCCCTCTCACCTCATCCCACCCCCCCATTGCATGCCTCTCATTCCTCCCTTCCATTTCATCCCTCCCACATTCACCCCTTCCAGCTCTCACCTCACCCTCTCACCTACCCACCTACCTTCATCTAAAATACCTGACACAGGCTGTTGTGTGTGTGTGGCTTTCTGTAAAAGCTGCCATTTATTTCACTACCATGTTTCCCTGAAGACAAGTTTTTTGTCCAGTCACTGTCCATCTTGATGCTTTCTGAAAAGATGAGTAATGTTAACTTAGAAGATATTATTTCATATTTATAAAGCAGTCTGCATTTTCAACAACTCCAAATTCACTTTGTGACCAGCTTAAATAACATCCTTCTCATATACATGTATACTCAAAAACTATTTTAAACAACAGCCATCACCACCACTGATCTGCATGTGCATGTTTCATGGGGAGACCCTCTGATCTGATTAAAATCATGACTAAAACAACTAATGGATGAGACCTGAGGACAGTTTCCGATATTCCAATAAATCAATCCCTCAACCTCGAAGAATGGACAAGAATTAGACCACTGTGATGAATCCAGTGGTGTTGGTTCGTCATTGTGGTAAACAGTCTCTATTAATTCAATCATCTCCAATTTTGGGGACATAATTCAGTCGGTGGTTCTGATAAATTTGATCACCTTCTCAGATCATTGAAATAACAAAGAAATAATGGATTATATGCATGACTTTGAACCATTTTGTCATTCCTGTTCTAATAAATTTGACCACCCCCATATTTCATGATGGGAAATTTAACTTTCTGTGATTGAATTATTAGAGGGCTTACCGTAACTAAGCTTATAGGAGGTCATGGGCATGACTGCTATGGAGATGTCCTCATATCATGATTGGGGGGAGGGGGTATGATTTTAAACAGATAGAGAGACAACCATGCTGTTCATTTCTCATTCTGCTATCATCTCTCGATCACCTACTAATCTGTTTGTGCTCACCTTCTCACCTGACCCATAGAAAACTGTTACAAGCCATCGCCATGACGGGCTGTGATCTGTGCGCAAACATGAAACCATGGGATGTCCAGGTTGAAACAGTCAAGGTCATCTTTGAGGAGTTCTATGAACAGGTAGAGAGATCATAAACCTGGACTTCCACATTATTGGGAGAACAAAAGAGTTATTTGTGCAGCGACCTGTTCATATATATTATCCTTTTGCCCCATCTTTTAACCTGGGAGATTATTTTGAACCAGTGATAACTGGCATAATGTTTTACATATGTATTATATTTCCCAGTATTCAAAGCAAAGAGTCAATATGCTTAGAATAATGTACAATTTGGCAAATATTACATGAAAATATGCCAGCTATCACCAGTTCAAAATATTCTCCTATGTTAAAAGAGTGAAAATATATGAATCAGTAGCTGCTCAGCTGAAGTTACTGCACAAATAAGCTCTCCATTGTTCTCTGAATAATGTGCAAGTCATGGATTCATTTTAGAACAGGTAGCTATCATAATTCATTATTGAACAAGTGGATAGATCATAACTCATTAATAGAAAAGATAGAGAGATCATAATTCATCATTAGAACAGATAGAGAGATCCTAATTCATTATTAGAACAGATAGAGATATCCTAATTCATTATTAGAACAGATAGAGATATCCTAATTCATTATTAGAACAGATAAAGAGATCATAATTCATTATGAGAACAAGTAGACATTAATTGTTACACATAGTTATCAGTTTCAGGATGTCATTGATGATTATACAGGTATTTTCTTGTTTCTATATTTTTAGAAGATCTAGATACACATATACATGTATGTGGAATAGCATAAATAGCAAAAGATGACCATAGATTCTGAGAATTATTTCATCAACATCATATACCTAACAGGATGACTTAATCAGACTGAACAGCTTGAAATGAAACTAGAGTAGATTTAACTGACAAATTTGAAAAAGTTGTTTTCCTCTGCCACATGTTCACAGAATTTCCCAACGGATAAATTCACAGAATATAATTTAAACTGGTTGAAAAGAAGGACCACTACAGACACAGAGCCCTCTCCAACTCACAAATAATGAGGTTGCATCAACTAACAAATTTCTTCAATCTATGCACCTCTACCACTTGAATTCACAACTTTTTGCCTGTAAAGTGTGCCAAGTTCCTCATGCATGTATCTCACTCTAACAGTGTGATGATCATCATTACCAGCCTTTACTAATAGTCAAATCTACGTCCATTGTTATTTCAAATTTTTAACATATTTTATTGAACCTCAATGAGTATAACCAATTTCTATGTATATCATTTAAAATTTCTGAAGAATTCTACAATAAATGAATTACTACTGGAACAACTATTTCTTGCTATTGTTTCTTGTAAACTTAATTAAAATTTTTATTGAAGTACTAGTATCCTTCAAATGAATTTATTCTGGGAAACAATACGATTAAACTTCAGATGGAATATTTGCTTATTAAATATCTACTTGAATTATTCCACCTTGGCATACTGTAGACAACTGGTTATGAGCGTAAGCATGACAGCGGCTGACCTTTGTTCAGTGTTCAAACCCTGGCACTTACAACAAGAACTTGTTCTCTATATCATGGAGGAGTTCTGGCAACAGGTACCGTGCTTCATTACATATACTGACCAGTCATTATTGTCAGCATGGTCCACACTAGTTTCAACAATCCTTCTTCACTCAAACAAAGAAACAAAGAAAGATCTATCTGTGGCTGATAGTGGCTCGTTTCTGTATGTTCTTACCAAATTTAATACTGTTTCTCCCCAGTTCAGGTTATTTTGAAGTTTGAGGCTAGCAGATAATCAATGGCTATCCTGTGTCTGATCTCAACGTTACCATATTGATTTATTTATATTGTATACTATATAAATAAATAACTATACAAAGATAGCATGATAGGTACATTACAAGCCTGAAAATTAGCACCTGACATTTCTAACAAACCCCCTATGAATCAGAATGAGATAGCCCCTTTTCATATACAGATATGATGGGTTATGTATCATATATGCTGTGATGGGGATGATAGGTTCATGTCCGGTGCCTTATTTTCAGGCTTGTATTACATGTATGTTAATGATATATGTAAATTGTATTGAATTTGCCAGTTATTCAGCAATCTCCAGGACAACAATCAATTTGTCACCAGATGATTCATTAGAGTTTTCTCTTCCTAACTCCAATACTAATCCTTTAATTACCGGAACAACTTAGAAACTCTACCTCTAGAAGTGTTTCAAAGTGTTTTCTCTCATAAAAGCATTCTCAATACATATTTCACTGGTATGGAATCATAATTGTACTCGTGGCTCTTATTCAATTACAAAGTAGAAGCAGGATTAGTATTGGAGTTAGGGAGGGAAAATCTCTAAAAGTGGGCTGTTCCACACTATCTCAGAAGCTCGACATCACTCTTGGTTACATCAGCTTTTGGCCCTGAATCTTGCCATAAGAAAATAGGAGGACAATATTGTGAGTTACGACAATCATGTTCTCAGTCTCTCGTGACGGTGTTTGTAAAATTTGCAACAGCAGTTGATCATTCTCCTGGATTTAGTTTTGCGACAGTGATCACTACATTGTGTGAGCGACTCTTGTTGGTATTACTCCCCGATACATTTTCATTTTCCAGGCAGTGAAAGTTAGGCGAGTGATGGAGTGATCACTCTCCTTAAAAACGAGAAACTGTATTCTGTGAATTTGGCAGACCTTCAAGTGCCTCCTATATTTCCTATATTTTTGAGTCATTCCCATATTTTACTCAAAACCTCCTATATTTTCTATATTTTGACTTTTTCTCATGAAAACTTTCACCAATACTCTGAAATGAGTCAATTTGGCAAGGGAAAATACATTTCAGAAACTTTTTTAAAATATGAAAACATTTCAATTTCTTTTTCTTTAACCAAGCAGCAGAACGGGTCTCCTCAACCACCACAACTATGACTGCATTCAGTGGAAATAATTTTATTAAACACAAAAAAATACCAGTTTTGGAACATACAATGTAGTAGTGATCTGTCTTACACTTCCTTATTTCCTATATTTTCCTATATTTTATTCCTATATTTTGGCAAATTTCCTCCTATATTTTCACTGTGAGCCACTTGCAGGCCTGATTTGGTTGTAATTCTGACAGGAGTACAACTGTATTATATCAGACCATGTGTGAGGGTGGTGACTGTAAGGCCGCATCAATTTATTTTTGTTTCACAGGCAGATTTTAATTTTGTTCAAGATTGGAGACAATACTATTTTGACATTATGAACAGGGCCAGATGAGCAGAAACTCATCTTCCTGCATAAAGAAAGGGGTTTACTTCAAATGTTGAGTTTTATTGTATTTTTATTATCGCCTCCAACCTTGAAAAAAATAACAAAATCTGTTCGTAAAACAACAAATAACATTGGTGTGGCCTAATCATGTATATATAACAGGGAGATAGGGAGAAGGAACGTGGTGAACAACCTATAGCCATGATGGACCGTGACCAGGCTGGTGCTCTACCAGACAATGAGGTACAGATAGTCTCCGGGCTATCACATAATCTTCTATCATACCTGTAGCAACAAAACACAGATTATTTACATGCACATCAAAGCTTTTGTAGAGAAGAGTTATCCCCACTTAGTGTGATGTAGTATGACAGAGTTGTCTCCACCTGGTGTGAAATTTCCTACTTTTTAGTATTAGTATTGTTTTTGGTCATAATTCTCCTAGAATGGACTCAAGTATTCTGTATATTGTGCAGTGTTCAGCATCTGTGATTTAGTATTCTCCAACACTTGGCATTCAAGGTACACCATTGTCATGATTGTAGAATTCAAATCTCTACCAAAATATACCCATATCAAAAACCCAATTTGGTATTATTTTCATACTCACTAAATCTCCTACAGTGTGCATGTGGAAAATCTTTGTCATGTTGCAAAAAAACAAAGACATAACAAAACTATTTGTTGCAAAGATTGACCTATTTTCTGTTTTGACTAATCCCAATCTTCAGGGTGATGAGGAGAAATCTCAGGGTATAACACCTCAACCAATGATGGACCGTGACAAAAAACACGAACTGCCACAACTAGAGGTACCCATTAAACACAAGCAATCGTTATTAGGCTCCATGAAAAAACATCTGCTTATCATGCCTTGCTGTTTGTTTATCATGCTTTAAAAATATTTTTATATTCACAAAAACACCTGATGATTAGCATTGGTCTTACCGTCAGAACAATAGTCTGTCCGAGGACATCGGGCTCGTCAAAAGACTGAACATCATGGCCAAGTTCTGGTACATGTATTCCATTTCCCGGGTAGTACTTGTGACAGGTATCCTAGGCTTTATATTGGGGGTGGAAGTCAAACTGGCAGAAATTAGGCAAATATACAATACATAATTATTCTCATTTGCAGATATAGGGTTAATATGCTTACATTTGTACAAATGGTGGTATGCTACAGTAGAAAAATTCACGAGGGATATGGCAAAACATGTACTTTCCCACATATTAAACACGATTCCTATGCACTGCAACCCAGACAGCAAGTCATTGGGATTAATGGGATGTCAAATTTGTGAATTCAGAGAAGGAATGATCAATCGCTAATGACTACTGATAAAAAGAAATTAACTGTTGTGAACAACAAATCTGATAAACATTCAGTGATAAGCAGATATTTTTTATGGTGCCTAACTTGGGAATGAGCATCTGTCCATGTCATCTGTACCGTCTCCATTCAATCAAATAAACCGAATTGGAATGTTTTAACCCAATTAGAATTCATCCAAATGAAAATCTTTATTCAATAACTTCAGGTTAATGTGCATCCTCATTATCAATGAAGGGAGATAACCAGGGCAGTATATAAGTGTTGCGCCATTTATTGCTTACGAGATTTAACAAGAATATACATTGTACTTGCAGTATGTAACCCAATAGAGGGCACTATACAACAATGTGTCCTCCTTATTTATTTCCCTTTATCAGTAGTGAGGATGGACTTTCACTTTCAGTTTACTAGAGGGTTATTCAGTGAGGACAGGCACTCATAAAGTAGTTGCTATGCAGCACAGTTCACTAGACGTTGTTTCATTATAGTTTAGCAAAGTCACTTTAAGCAGGTGACCTGTTTAGTTGGAGTTACTCAGCTTTTATTCTGCCGAGTGAGCGGTCAATGTTATGATGTTAATGTGTTTAGAATAAATACTCCAATTTCTGACAATTTTTTTGGGGGGAGATCCTATATTTTTACAATGGAAATTGATAAAATGATACAATAACAGCACATTATCTGTGGAGTTGAGTTTCTCTCTTTTAGGTTGAAAAAATTGTATATTTATATACTTTCCAATCAGTACCTAGTCAGTCAGGGTTGACCCCCTTGTATTTTGATTTATCTGCTCTTCATGGGTGTTATGATTAGTCAATAAAGTCGGAACATTGAACCTTGATACAATAACAATAATAATCTGTGTAATTTCTCCTCCATATAGGAGGTGGACAAATTTGTTAGAGTCAGGCCTGGGAAACAATTCCATGCATGCACCTAAAGTTCCTTGTCCATCTACGTATCTATTTCTGTGTACATGCATGGACCAGAAATCCTGGCGCTCGCCCCATCCATTCGTTGTGCTCATGAAGTATTCCACAGCCAGACTCGCACTACTACTTCCCCAGGAGTCAGTATACTGGTGAAAATTTGTCCGAGTGCATGAAACTTTGGGTGAGGGTGAGGAATACTTCACAAGCGCAAGGATTGGATGGGGCGAGTGCCAGGATTTCGGGTCCATGCATGCAGAATTGACCCCGAGCACAAAGAAATAGACAGATGAACAAGAAAATGAGGTGCGTGCAAGGAAGAGTTTCCCAGGCTGGGTAACTCGTGATGACTCACTACATGTCTGTAACATCTGATTCAAGGCCCGAGTCTTGTTAAGTACTGCAAAAAAAACAAAAAAACAACAACAGGAACATCATCAGAATGTGTCATTCCAAGATTCTCAGCATATACATGTATGTAAGAGGCATGCCATAGAAGTTAAAAATCAAAAAGATATTTGCCATTCAAATGTGAACTGCAAAGGCTGAATAGTGATTGAAATATCAGTCTATCTACTTCGCTTTAGTTTTAATGTGAAGCAGTTTGTCTGTTAGAAGCTTTGGAAAAGTTGATACTTCAAGCCATTCGCAAACCATCATCACTTATCTTTCCATGATTGTGACGTCACGTCAGATCTTCCCAAAGACTGAACATTACAATTGTTGATGTCCGACCAGGTGGTCTGATGCGATGTCAAACAAACAGCCTCAAACAGGGACAGATAAGTGATGGGGATTTCATTTCTGCAATCGACAGGGCTTGAGTCGAGATACCAACTTTGGAGCATTTTTCTGAAGCTTCTAGGAGACAAAATACTTCAAATAAAAACCAAAAGAAGTAAATAGGCAGATAGTTCCAACATTCACCAACCCATGAAAGACATAGAAAGGAAAATATGAAAACCTTTGCATTTCACCTTTAAATATTTCATCATACTGGATGTTCTTGCAGGTCATTAAGTTCAGTTCTGTTTGTTACTGTCAAATTGTTATTAACAAGTTACTGATTTATTTTCGATGCATATTTATTCTGTTATAATGAAATGTCACATTCTATGATTGTTTGATCT
>JAVTVY010041793.1:0-19185 GCA_036873755.1 Hanleya hanleyi | reverse complement strand
ATTTCATGCAGGCGTTTCAAGAAGCGACAAGTCGTCCGTACGGCTACCTGTTCGTAGATTTAAAAGCCCATACCCCCGAAGATCGCCGGCTGACAACCCACCTGCTACCCGGCGAGGGATCACCACAGCCCCTACATCATCCACCGAGTCCACATTTGGTGAAGCAGCAACCCACCCCCGTACAGCGGGCCTTCTTCATATCACCAGTCCCGGAATATCACCCAACCGTGAAGGCCCAACCCGAGGTTGAAGAACATAATGTGAACTCGAGGCTATGGAAGGATTTTGTTCAAAGAAAGTATGGACGCCGAGATGGGCGAGATTTTGGAGGCCACAGGAAACAAGTTTCAACGCAAAGGGTATTCGAAAGAGGAAGCTGCAATTTTAGCTCATAACAGATTGGCACCCAGACTACGACGGGCTTTACGTCAGCAGTATGTCGACTTACTGACCCATATGAAATTGTTGGATAAGGATCCAGTCCATATGGAAATTGAAAGAACAGCGTCGATGTTGAAAACCTCGGGCATGAACTGGAAAGCGGCGTATGTCAGAGCAATAGCACAAAAGAAACATTTGTTCGAACGCATCATTAAACGTCGCTAAAGCGTTAAGAAAGTGTGTTAAAGCGTTGAGACGAGCGTTAAGGCGTAACGACGGGCGTTGACGGGCGTCACTGCATTTCGATGAATTGATGTCAATTCCATGAAATCAGAGCTTCTGAGCTAATTCACCAGGGCGTTGAAGCGTTGAGCTAAGCGTTGATGACCGTTACTGTCTATAAAAGCGAGCGTATTCCCAAAACACGCACAGTCGACGTTCAACCGTCAACATGGCTTATACTTGTTCTGAGTGTGAACGCACGTTCACCAGACATTACGATATGATGCGACACCAGAAAAATATACATGGGATTGAAGACGCCGAAGAGCCCGTTGAGGCAGATACTGATACAGAGATTGATGAGAGTGCATCGACTGATACCGAATCCAAGATTGCTGACAGTATATCTACTGATATGGAGAGCTTGACCTCAGAGAGTCAGCCTACATCCCAGGAAAGTGAGGCAGAACCTACCTTCTGGGCTCGTATTGTGACAGCAGCTATCAATACTGACGCTGAAGCGATCGAGGACGCCGGAGAGGATAATTTACAACAGACGTACACCCAAATGCGCTCCCGCATCAGGAAAACAGCCATGACGATCTATGAACAGTATACCTTACTACCGCTTGAAATGAAAGGCGACCCCACGTACAGGTCCATCATGAAGACCAAGCGTCACTTGGAAGAGGCTATGGGGCTACCACCCACAGAGGCCCTGGAAAATGCGATCAGAATGCGCAAACAACTGTTTCAGGACATGCTGCCCGAAGAATACCCAGGCCTGTCCGACGATGATTAGAATAAACGTTTCAGAATGAACATGACCGAAGAAGGAACTCTCTGAAATGGCGACTTCTGATTGGACAAGAATACATCTAACGGACAGGAACGAATAGGACAGATGCAAATGGCGGTCTCTGATTGGACAAGAGTCTTTCTTGAATTGTAAACATACCCAACGCGGCTCCCCAGCGTGGGTATGTTATGATGGAGGGGAAAATAAACTATATGAAAAAAAACCTTGTTGTTGTTGTTGTTGTTCCCTCATGTGTCATCCTTGTTGTTGTTGTTTTCTCTCTCCGGTCTATATCATGGCGTCAAGGCGCTATGCTAGAGCGTTAAGGCGTAACTACGAGCGTTGACGGGCGTCACTGCATTTCCAATGAATTAATGACAATTCCATGAAAATCAGAGCTTTTGGGCTAATTCACCAGGGCGTTGAAGCGTTGAGCTTGACGTCACTGTCACAACCCACGTGACCTGCGCAGCAGAATGGAAACGACACCCTAGTCTAGCCCCCTCACCTAGGCTTCACATGGATACCTCACTCGACCCAATAGGCCCATGAGGGGCTCGGCTAGACCCCAAAAACGTCTATTTCCATACTACGGCCAGGCTGCGCATGCGCAGAATGACGATATTTCAACCCCACACCCACGCCATCAGAGGCCCCCTCACATAGGCTTCACATGGATACCTCACAAGACCCATTCGAACCGTGAATAGCCCATCTCTAACCCAAACACACCCAAAAATGTCTGCTTTCTATACTACGGCCAGGCTGCGCATGCGCAGACTATTGACAACGGACGAACCATTAGTGTAGGCAAGTGCTCCTCCACGAGAGCTTCAAAATAAGACCTCACTCGACCCCATTGGACCATTAGGGACTCACCTAGACTCCAACATGCCCACCCCGTATGGACCTATACACCCATAGCCATGCAGTATATAGGCCTATGGGCCTATCCAGGCCTCGGTGACTTTTTTCAAAAATTTCACCGTTTTGCTCCGGGACACTTCCTATCGTGTTCTAAATGACGAGACGTGAAAAACAAATCCAAACAACCCTACCGTAAATGTATAGAAGTAGGTTTCCCAGGGGGACAAACATTGATCCTATACCCCCAGTATGGGACTATATGGGGCTATATCGTACTTTTTCAAAAATTTCACCGATTCGCTCCGGGACACTTCCTATCATGTTTGTCTTGACGAGACTAAGAAAACGAAACCCCACAACCTATACCGCAAATGTCGAGAAGTAGGTTTCCCAGGATGGTCCTATACCCCCCATACCCCATATAGGCATTTTCACGTAATTTAGGATAAAGTCCGTGTTCCGTATTTTTTCAGGAAAATTTTTACATACACCCACCCTGGAACTAGGGGGAGATAACTCTATTGATAGGCAAGCCCCGTTAAGCCCGGCGACCTATATATCCCCCATACCCCATATAGGCATTTTCCCGGATTTTTCGATAAAGTCCGTTTTCCGTTTTTTTTTTCAGGAAAAATTTTACATGCACCCACCCATGACTGGATGCCCCTTCACATAGGCTTCACTTTGATACCTCATAGAACTCCATCGGCCCATTAGTGGCTCCCCTAGCTCCAAAACGGCTATTTTCATACCCTTGGGCCACCGCGTATGCGCAGAATGCCGCTATTTCAACCCCACACCCAGCCCATTAGATGCCCCTTCACATAAGCTTCACTTTGATACCTCACTCGACCCCATCGGACCATTTTATCTAGGGACTACTTTTCGCGACCGAATCACCGCCAGACATGACCGCATCACCGCGGATGAATACATCTTTATACAATTAAAATTAATTAATTAATTAATTTATTTATTTATTTATTCTGTGAAAACATGCAAATGTTCGAATCAAGGGAGATAACCCGAAATTTGTCAAAAATCAAAAAAGTGCAAACAGAGTTATCGATCCCGGCAAAATAAGACCTGTAATGCCGTTATACTACTACTTCGGTGTTCATTGGTATAATCGGGCGATGGACAAGGCGTCAGGGCTTATAATTAAAGAACGATGGTTTATCACATACTAACGTTGGTCTCAATGAGACTGATCATGTTTGAAACACACGGAAAAGAAGCTGGTACAATGGCTGATACCGATCGCTAACAAGCCATTAACCCTATCTGGCCTGAACTTTCTGGGACCTGTCCAGGCCTGGGGAGGGGCCATTTTGTCCCCCCCCCCCATAATTATTGTTCTTACACCTTGAGCTAGGGGCTGAAACTTACCACACTATACTCTTGGGTCAAGCTCTACCAGAAAATGTAAAAATAATCCAAGATGGCCGCTTTGCTGACGTCACAGTGACGTCATTTTCAAAAACAGCATTTTTCGAATTTTTCATTTATGCAATTTCTCCGCAAAAACTGCGTGATAAATTAGTAAATATTAATGTGATATGAAATAAAATAGTTTTTGCTCACTTTTCATCGCGGAAAAGCAGAAATTTTGAAGAAAAATGGCGAAAACATCATTTTTCTGGTATCCCAGGTGAACGCCATCTTCAATTTACCCATGATCCTCTACTCGGGGGGTTATGCTAATAGGCTCAAGATGACCCCAATATGATAAACAAAAAAGTGTCCCGGATTGTCAGCTCTAAATTGTTTGTCGTTCCGGAGATGGCGCAGGAAGTTTAGGTTGGGGGGGGGGGGGGCCATTTTGCTTCCCCCCCCCCTCCTCCCGCAGGCCTGGTAGGGTTAAGGCCATAACTTGATGCATAGTATTATTATACCAAATAAAATAGAACAATCTGTGTCGTTTTCTTTGTTCGGAAGAGCGAGATTTTGAATATTTAAAAATGTTGATGTAGTGAATCTGAGAGACGATTCACGGAATGGTCAAAGCAGAGGTTATCGATTATAAGTAATGTAACACAGCTATATCAGATATAGTCCTTTCCGGAAAGTGTATGATCTCCCCCTAAATAACTACAGCTCTTTAAGAATAGAGGTATGAAACACCGCTTCTGGGAAGTAGTCGCCTCGGTTTCACTTTTACCAAAGGCACCAGCAATTATTTTGAATAATATAAAAATTAATAAACTATTCCAGAATATCTGTTTGAAAAAACTATTCTGTTTCCACTTTCTACATGAACCAGTAGATCTTGTTTACGTGTACATTATAAAGATAATTGTATTGAAAAATAGAATATGTAATTACGTTGCTATGACGTATAGGGGAAAACCCACGTACGCACGGTTCAGTTTGAATCCGGCCCAACAACTCCTTCAGTGTTGCACACGAGCGAACTACTTTTCATATGCTCTGTCCAGATAAGCAGGGAAAATAATCCCCCGATAATTCTTTTTAACGCTAGGTCAACAGAGGTATTATGCAGACTTGAAAAGTAATCGAAATTTTCGGCAAACATCTATTTTACTATATATGATGTCACTTCCGGCGATGTGCGCGGAGACCCCGAATCCGGTCCAAAAATCTAACTGGTGGCTGGGGTATTATTAGACCCCCGGCGAGGTGGTTGGGCCTTTGGTATTAGCGAAAGTTGTCTGAACCAGTACCCCCTAGTGGAACAAGGGAGATAACACCCTTTGCGAATTGGGCTTTAGGCGTAAGATCCGACACTCACTATTCAGCCGTCGTCCAAGAACGAAAATTTGTCATTAAACGAAAAACCTTTTAACGTAGACAGTAACCACCATTTTTAAATAGGCATTAGAAAAGGGAAAACAATACAAGTTTGTTTTGAAGCATGTTTTATAATTGTGACAACCATACCCTCGAAAACGAATGGCTACTGAATGTCGGTTTACCATGGATAAGGCAATCTAAATGAGCCAGAACATCTTCTATGTTTCATTTTTACTGGTATAAAATAAAAAAAAAATCTCTTCGTCCAATACACGATTTGCCGGTCGTCTGAAAGTGGCAAAAAAGAGAGGAGTTGTTGCCCCTTTTTCAGGAGCAAGATTCAGATACAGCAATGCCTTCAACATGGGCCTCGGGAAATATCATCATGATAAGTTTGTTTATAGACAGTGTCAGAAGCTGACAGGGACCTGAAATATCACTGAACTGTTATAGAATGAAAGAAGTCTGAAGAAATCATGTAACATTTTTCAGCGATTTTCAGTCCGTGCTTTTCTTATAGTATGCGTGAGGCAAAAGTTTACTCGTGGTATGCATTGCACTATGGGAAGGAAACATGGCGGATTTTGCTACTTTTAGACGACCGGCAAGGCGTATATAGGTCTTCTCACGGTGTTTATTTTGATCAGAATAATCATCTTGTTTCAAATGTTATAGAATTGTACAATTATGGATACCGCTACTCCGATAGAATGTTAAAGGAGACTTGCTATCAGAAGGATGCGGTCAATACCATTGAATCTCAGTAAACTCAGATATAATATAACGGAACTTTATATCTGACGTTAACGCTATATAAATCCTGTGCGAATTTCAAACTACATCTGTTAGCCAATTAGGTGGCTAGCTGGGCGAAATAACTCTAAATATACCTCCTTGTAATTACAAACAGGAGCACGTGAACAGATAAGGAATCATGTCTAGACATCGTACGTAAACTCCAAAGAATTTGCTGCCACCGAAAAGTCTGCTTTTGTCCGACGGTAGAAAATATCAAAAGGTCGACCACCGGTAAGTTGTTCGTCTCCGTGAACCAAACCCCAATGGTTCGCGTAACTATAAAACAATTCAATTTCGTTTTTCGTTTTTGGTTTCTCAAAATCAAAAATCTAAATTTGACCATCAATTTCCAAGTTTCGTTTTTTGTTTTTGTATCTCAAAATCAGAAATTGAAATTTGAGTGTCAATTTTCAATTTTTCTTTTTTTTTGTTTCTCAAAATCAAAGAAACCAAAACGAAAATTGAACTGTGCAGGGTTACACGAACCACATCTAGATGGTATTTCCCTGATATGCCATCTTGGTTTAACTATAGATTGTACTATGCTCAAAGTTTTGAATGAATGGGTGCTGTTTCTTAAGTGTGATACAAAGCAACTATACCATATTCTGAAAATCAATGTTTCTTTTTCCTCAACCAATTGTCGTCCACGAAGACGTTTCGCTTTCATAAGGAAAGAAATTTTTCACACCACACTATTTACACCGGAATTCAAGTAGGCATGAAATGAAAATATAAAACGCAAGCTAGTTAATTGAGAAGCGGTCAACAATTTTCAACGATGCCAACAAAACAGCATGTTCCTATCGACCACACCATAGATATCTTGTGTGACGCGATGTAATATTATTCGACACTACACTTTCATTTCTTCAGTAAAAAATAACCAATTTTTTTAATTACTTCGCAGGGGTTCAGATGAATACATCTTGTCTGGACTAAGCGATGTCGCAAAGTATTACTCCATATGTTCATATACGTGAACTGATTTCAAGATTGTAAGAGATTCATTTTATCGAGCGACTACTTTGGAAGATCATTTTGGTCGGGTGAGGGAGGACTGTGCCTTAGGTTATTTGAGCGAAATCGGTTTGTTGCATAAGTTTTAATGTATGTATTAATGTGTTGGATTACTAAGTTATTAACTTGAATACTTAGAATTTTGTTTGATCGTCGCTATTTTGCTGAAATATTGCTGAACCTTAATTCTCTGTCTCCCACTACTGACTGTCGAATCTGACGCTATGTAAAGCACTTGGAGTATATATCTACGAGCATCAGCTATCAGGTCTCTGGAACACTCCAGACCAAGTCATTCTGGATTCTGGATATGTTACTTCTTTCCAGAACGGGCCCCTGAAATCAACCTATCGGCAGCTTAATATCGAACAGCTGAAGAAAGAGATATTTCACGAATGATAAATAAACTTAATGGTTAATATTGTATATGCGTGTATGGTCGTGCTACATGAGCGCTTCAACAGTTACATTAGAGTTATTTCCCTTTAATCTTATCTGATTGGAATACATATGCTTTTTGTGGTGAGCCCCAGCATTATGACGAAAAGATACAAGTAGATTTTGAACACATCTGGTCGTGCTTGTTGTTTATTACCACGGACGTCCTTACACATTGTTTGTCTCGTCATATAGAAACTATTTCTTTTGTGTGTGACAGATATAAAACAGGCATATCTCCGTGTCAGATCTTCAGAACGCATCGATTTAATTTTCAAAGGGCCTTTTGTGAGAAAAAAAAATCGAAGCTACATCTAACTACTATTGAGAACGAGAGAGAACTATGTCGAGACTCTACAACATTGCACTGGTCTCAGCGATAACGACAGAAAAAATGGATCATCTTTATGGACGTTTTCAGGCTTACGTCCAGTCAAAATTGAACCATATTTTCACTCGTTACCAGATATTCAAGTCGCCAAAAAATTTCATCACGAAGCTCAAATTGCTCTCCACAGATCGTTCGCACATGTAGACGATAGTATATGGTACATCATCCCCACACGTCCGCGAGAATCGGATAAACGTTGTTGATAAGCTAACCTTGGTTATGGCAACAGATTGCAAGAGTAGGGGTAGAGCCCGAATGCAATCTTAATAAGTTGATATCATGTTGGATCTTACTGATTTCAACTGCATTTGGTGTTCAGAGCGCCGAGCTCTTGAATATTTAATAGTCTTATTACAGCACGACCGCATCATAGCTACTTTACTTGCAGACTTGGAGGGGGGATAGGGTTAGGTATCCGCTTTAACCCAAGGTTTATGCCAAGTACCAGTCCATATTTCTAACCCGCTTTATGATGTCAGTCTGACGGGAGAGCGTCAACATCTAGCTGGAGATACCCCCACAGCGTGGCGCCTGGTTCGGCTGAGCCAACGACAAAGTCCCTACCATTATGTTCCCTTCAAAGCACTATGAAGAGTTTTCGTGTTTGGTCAACACTCGCGTTAGTGAAAGCCGGTTAGATCTCACAAGCGACATATCCAGTCAGGGGAGAATATAGGATATAATTCTAATTATATTGAACCCGAATGCCATATGTAAAGCAAAATCCAGCAAATAGTTCCAGTGGAGCGCAAAAACCACCGAGGTTCAAACGTGTGGCATTCAGAAGAATAAAACAACAACAACAACAACAACAACAACAACAAAACAACAACAAAAAAAACAAAAAAACAAAACAAACAACAACAACAACAACGCTTCTGGTGATGACGATCATGGTACAGATTATACCTGCAGAAGACCGTAATTATGAATTCTGCGAAAATGTAAAGTTTGTAGGTACACAATGTAACTGTGGACGTGTGCACGATCAGAGCCTGATTCTGATTTGTTTACTGGACGAACCACCTACTGTGACCAGGCATTTGCAAACCATCTTTATGATAAGTTAAGTTTAGACTCCCGCCCCGACAAACCCACAGGCAAACTGTCCCCTCCACATACACAAAAGAATGTTGCGACATCCATTGCCAGAATGCTGTTGAGTTCTACGCTGTAGACATTAATTCTCCACATATCCTTGGATAAGATGCTGCCTTTAGTTCGGTTTTATCAATGTAGTATTGTCTCTATTGAGGAGCTCACGCAACACGTGCCCGCAGATATATGTACACGGATAGATTACACCAAATCCAGCAATAAACAATTTACCCATTTCTCCACAACAAAAAAACCACCTCCAAGGCATGGGCCTACGTGAACACCTCGGGTGTATAAACCATGTACAATGCAACTCCATTATTTCCCCTCTCAGAAAAGTGCCTGCCCAGTTCGAGAAAATATCAAAGCTGAATTACACCATTTGGATGCGTGTGAAATGATCTAGAAAGTCAGTGAAAATGGTAAACTCATATTAAGCAAAATATGTAAATTCGGGCAAATTACGTATTTGTCCAGATTCTTTATATTTTTACCGTTCAATTTAATTACCACATGCCCACACTAGAAAATGTCCTTTAATTATCCTTAAGGACGGTATCGATTCCTCCGTTTGCCGTTCAGCGCCAAATAAACGACCGCTTCGAGGTGTTTAGTCTGGAAGCTCGGGTGAGGTCTTATTACTGTTACGGCAACATTAGCTGAAACACCTGCTTGCACAATATGACTGAATTTTTAACGGCCTTGATGAGCGGTAGCCCCATATTATCTTCTTGGCATTCGTGACTAACCTATTGCGTGGGGTCGCCTGTCATTTCAAGCGGCATAGATAGCCATGACTTTTTCTGACGTCGGGGAACATGATGGAGTATACCTTTTGTAAGTTATCCCGATCGGCGTTCTCGATCGCCTCGATCGCCTCAGCATGAGTGATAATAGCAAATGCGATCTCAATAGGTGGCTTTCCTCACTCAAGACTTCCTTGGGACGTAGTCTGACTATCAGCAAGTGAACTATCTGCATCGGTGGATAGAGTATAAGCAGCCTCTGTATAGGTATCAATCGGTGGACTATCAAACGCAGCCCGTATGCTCTCAGCATCTGCATGAGGTTTTTGTTGCTTGGTGTTTTCATACTGATGTATTTTCTTCAGGTAACATGTATAAACAATGTTGACGGTTGAACGTCGACTGTTCAGTTTATTGTGATAAGCTTGCTTTCATAGACGTACCACGTTTACGTCCCAACGTACAGCTCAACTCTTTCACGTCCTAGCGAAAGATCTCAGAAGCTCAGATGAGTCTGATTTGATGGCATTGATACTTATTGATTGAAATGCAGTGACGCCCGTCGTTACGCCTTAACGCCCGTCTCAACGCGTTAACAACCTGTCCCAACGCCCTGTCTTTACGCATTAACACATTGTCGGCCATCCAATCACACGCACATGCTTTGGCCAGTGGTCCTTGCCCCTTAATGACGATGGCGTCATCACCGGAAGTGACGTCCTCACAGGAAGTGACGTCCCCGCATCCATATATACTCACCTGGTGGTTCCGCCGGTGCCTGGTGCATCCTACACCTTACAAGCTATAGAGTCCAAGCGACAAGGGTCAAGGGCCAATGTGGTCAAAACTTGTGTGTGTGCGTGATGGACTTTCGACAGTATGCTAGGGAGATACAATAGGGTGTTAAGGTGTTAAATATTTAGACCCATACGGGTTTCTCAGCTATTTCACCAGTGAGTTGGCATGCATTACTGTGTTACGTCCATAAAAGCAAGCGTATCCCAAAGACGTGCACAGTCGAACGCACGTTCACCAGACACTGCGATATAGTGAGACACCAACAAAATATACATGAGTATGACGACACAGAGGTACAAGAACCCGGTGCAGATGCGGAGAGCATGCAGGCTGATTCTGAGAGTCCACCGACGGACACCGTTGCAGAAACTGTCGAGAGTCTATCCACTGATACAGACAGCTTGCTTGTTGATAGTCAGGCTACATCCCCAAGGAAGCCTGCGTGAGGAAGGACCCAACTTTTGGGATCGTATTTTGCATGAGGCAATTAATGCTCATGCTAAGGCGATCGATGACTATCTATCAACAGTATACCCTGCTGCCGCTTGAATTGAAAGGCGATCCTACGCATAGGCCCATCGAGAAAACCAAGCGTCACTTGAAAAAGGACATGGGACCACCGCCCCTCGCGGCCGTCGAAAATGCGGTCAAAATGGGCGAACAGCTGTTTCAGGCCACGTTGCCGTTACAGAAATCTGAACTGCCTAAAGACGCTAATAGGGAGACGTCTAACGCACAAGAGCGACTGAGGCCAAAGATTGACATAACTCCAAATGGCGACTTCTGATTGGACTAATGCGTCTAATGGACGAGAGCGAACAAGGCCAAAGACAAACGCCACACCAAATGGCGACTTCTGATTGGACACGAGCAGTCGAGAATTTGCCTGATACACAGACAAGAGGATGGATACACGCATTGCAAACACTCTCTCAGTGGCTCCCCCAGCTTGGATATGTTGTGATGGAGGGGATAATAAAATGTGTAATACGCAATATGCTCGTTGTTGTTGATGTCTCTTGACGTTGTGTCTGAGCATATTATCGCGGTGATTTTCTGACTGGCATGTTGCCCGATTTTCTAATACTCAACGAATGCACAGGTGCAGATTGATGGCACATCCACAACAAACCACCCTAGTCGGACTCCACTGCACGAGCGCTATGACACTCACACGGCCTATTAGATTCACGGATGGTCCATCTCGACAAAAAAGGCCCACCCCAGACCTGGCTGCCCACTGCGCATGGGCATCATAACTTTTCAGCGAAGTCGACTAACGGCTGAGCGATCCCTTATCGTACTCTACAGCGTGAGACAGAAAAACAGTCCATGGTGTACTTCACAACAAAAAGTCCATGTGTTGGTTCCCCACTTGCAATACGCTGGACATAGTGCTGGAGATAGTGTCGGGGATCCGGCCTATAGTATAACAAGTTTATAATTGTATTTCCATTCTTTCATATTAGTAAGGGCCTTGGCCGAGGTGACTCACGTACCAGCCTCCGGTTCCAACAATGCTGGCTCGATTCCACCAGTGTCGTGTAGCTTTCCCCTTTCTCGATTCATGTCAAGCCGACCAAAATTGCTGTGCAATTCACCTTGAAGTGACTGAGGCATGACTGATCGTCGTAGGTCCAGTGATACGCGCACACGCACTCAGAGGGTAGTGGAGAAAGGGAATATTTGGATGCGTATGAGAGTTTTGGGGGAAGATGTGGGCGATAATTGGTCCAAGAGGGTCGTGTGTCGTTGTGTAGAATAAGACGGGGTTGGTGACGTTGACCGGTGATACGGGCATGCACACTGGGCGAGTAGTGGAGAAAGGGAATTTTCGGATGTGCGCATGTTCATGGTGTGGTTTTTATGGCCTTTGGTGTAAACACTATACAGTGTATACTCAATCGACACCAGGAAGAACCAAAGGACGCATAACTATGACGTTCTAGGTCGCGCGACAGTGACGTCATGGCCGGACTAGGTGCATATATGCACACCCCAAGGATGCTACACTAGTCTATATGGACTACTAAGCGAACAGTGGTGGTGAACGGGTCCTCGTTGTGTACTGGCTGGCCCAAATATGTCGTGCATGGTGTTCTTGTTGAGGCTCTTGTTCTAAATAGTGCGACGAGGTGGGGTCCTGGCTGTCGCATGTCCGTAGCGCGTTATAACACTCAATCACCTATATCTCTCCCCTATTGTCTTAACGCCTTGACGCAAACAGAGAGAGAGAGACTAAGAGATCAGCATCAAACATATTGCGTAACATACATTTTATTTTCCCCAATGTTACAGCATAACCAAGCTGGGGAGTATTATGTCATTGCCTTGATCATGGTCGCTCTTTTCCAAAGAGAAGTTCCTCATTTGAGAAGCCGATCGTGTTGGACGCATTGTCGGCCATGGTCGCTCTTGCCAGTGTTCAACTGTCGTTTGCTCTGGTTCACCTCTAAGCAAGTTTGGGTAGCCTGGCATACTGTAACGGAACAGCAGTTTTCGACTTTTGATTGCATTTTCCTGTCAGACAATGGGTGGTAATCCTGTATCCTTTTCCAAGTGAAGCTTGGTTTTCATAATGGTTCGGTGCGCGGGATCACCCGTCATTTTAAGTAGGTGGATGTACGACTGTCCACCAGATGCAAGGTTTGACTAAGCGTATTCCAGGTGGGTTGTTCTTCTTCCTCGCTGTGTACATCAGCCTGTCTATCTGCGAACGAACTCAAGCATTAAATTCAAACGGTGAAAGTGGCAAACGATCGCCTGTAATCAGTGCAAGCATAAGCCACATTGAAGGGTTGAGCATCGACTGAGCACGTATGTCGGTTTGATGGCGACTCAGTTGTCCGTGAATTTTGTTGCCTGGGAGTCTCAGGAATTAATCTACGGTGGCGCCGTAAATTGTAATTAACACGATTACACGACTTCTTCCAGATCGTACAGGTATATTAGGCGACAGAGCTCGGACTGGTAGACTCATGAACTCCTCAACCCTCAAGCGTGCATGTCCATCAACTGCTTTAGGCGCTGAAGCGATGTTCACAAACCCCACGCTGATGCCTGAGTGCCTCATGAAGTAACCGTTGAATGCGGTGTAAACTGTCCAGGCGATTGAATGTTGCCACACAGCGTCGCAAAGCATCCAGACGATGAGATGGATTTTAGAGCGCTGGTGGCTGACAGAGTGTCTGCTGAAACGGACCAGAATGCTCGCTTTTATATAAAGCTAGCCGGTTTAAACTGGCTTAAACCATTAACACAACACTCAACAATGCCTGCCCAAAAGCCTTAACACCCCGCAGTAGAGAGTTCAGAAGATCTGATTGGTCTAAATGATCGCGTGATATCCCCGGGAATTGAAACTAATTCATTGAAAAGCAGTAATGAACGTGAAAATCCATATGGCACCTGTCGACGTTCGTCTTGACCCTTTGAGACCTGTTGACGCTCGTTCAAAAGCCTTAAAATTCGGCTCAACGCAACCCGACTCAACTCGCATGTCTTCACGCCACAATGCGGACGTACGGTACCGTCGTCGCACACATGCTTTCACCATTGGCCCCCTGTCCTTTGGCAGAAGTGCCGTCATTCGGCGGAAGTGCCATCATCGGCATTCACTAAGTCTCGGTCTCTGTTCCGCTTTTCACAAACCGCTTCATATCTATTCTCGCCGACAAGCAATACAATAATGATTCGTTGCATAAATATGCGCGCGGATCATTACGTGCAATGTGTCACACCATTTAGCTTTTATCTATGCAGTGTCGTCAACCATACGTTTCATATACGTGATAAATAACACCAGCACGCTACTTTTTAAAGAGGTCACTTAGGCAGAGCGTTCAGGCGGCTTAGCAACAAAATGGCGTACTTCTCAATCAATCACAGCTGTTCATGTCAAGAATAGAAAATCAAAAGGTAGAATCAAGCTACAGGTCTGAGCTTTCAATGGTGAAAGTCACCATCACAATAAATGAGAACGTTAGGGAAAAGAGATTATGGAAATTCAATTCAAGTCTCTCAAAGGATAGTAAATACACTGATACGGTCAAGTTTTGATCCCAGTATATAATACAGACAATCATAGTGATATAGATAATTCTGCTCTACAGTTCTCTATATCTGATCAACTATTACTTGAAACATTACTAATGGCAATTCGAGGTAAAACGATTTTATATTCAACATACATAAAAAAAAAAAAAGTCGAATAAGGAAGAACAACTAAAAAAGAAAATCGATGAAATACAAAACAACTAAAATCCAGAAATAAACCAGCTGGAAACATAATTCCAATTAGAATTCGAAATTTTACGTAGAGAAAAGATGCAACTTAGAGAAAAGATGCAAGTTCACTTCATTCGGTCAAGAGCAACATGGGCAGATGATGGGTGAAACAAACAAACAAACAAACAAACAAAAAAATAATATAAAAAAACACAAAAAAAGAAAACCCCCGGATGTCTCTGTAACCTCGAATCCAGAAACTATTCCAGTAAATTAATACCGAAAGTGATGAGAGAAAACTACAGCACAATCACGGGACAAAAAGATATCTTGAAATCGATTTCTCAGATCAAACCAAGCTGGCCAACGAACAATCGAATCAATTAGAGGGAGAAGATGCTTTTGCCATAAGGAAATAATAATAATAAAAATAATAATTGAACCCTAGGACAGATGGATTTTCGGCACAATTTTTCGAGATTTTTCTCAAAGATATCGGTGTTTTTTTTGCGATCTATTAATGAAGGATATAGAAGAGGCGAACTATCGAGCACGCAGAGGCAAGGACTTGTCGCTTGTCTACCAAAGGGAGATAAATCCGAATATTTTCTTAACAAATTGGCGCTCCATGTCTGTCAAATAATGTCTACAAAATCGCATTGGAGTGTGTTGCTGAAAAAACCCCCAATTAACTCAATAATCAATAATTATTAATCGGGATTTTAAAGTCAGGGATATGCAGGAGAAAATACTCGGCTTATCTATTTGAAGTTGAATTTATTTGCAATACACCTATTACAGGCCGAGCAAATACATGAGTAATATATATTGCAACATCATCCATAAAATAAGCAATAAAGAAGAGAACAATGGTATAATCCTATATCTACAATACACGTATTGGCACAGCATCTAACATTGTTATACTGTGCAACGATCAGTATAAAATACTACTAGTATCATATTGTTGTGGACTTTTCATGTACACGAGTTACCAACAATACAGAATTAAGACATATCCCGTTGAACTGCTTCAGAGCGGGCTTGAAAAAACTTACAGATATATGCACAGATAGTTTCACAAAGTGGAGAATAATTCTTTCTCATTATAACATCAAAATGATCGACTGGCGGTAGAGTAGAAAAGTCGGAATAGATAGCAACGAGCTCACAAAATAATTCGGCTCTTAGAACAGAATAATGGGAACAGAGAAGAATGAAGCTATGGAACATACCGAAAGAAGTAACATTCCAGGGCTTCTTGTCCTTGTGGACTAGATCCAGTATTAGAGATGTAGAACTTTGGGAATTCAAACAAAAATGGATCTCGGTGTTCTAACATAACATTACCATAACGGTAATACAGAGTGGTTCCCTCTCCAACTCGAGATGTTGCAGACAGGGGATCCATTATCGCCATACGTATTTATTCTTTGTATACTGAAATATTAACTAGAACGATTGAAGAAAAAAAAAATTCAAGGGAATAAAGATGTCAGGAGTATTCTTCTTGCTGGATCCGAGGAATCAATTCGAGAAACTATCTGAATTCTTGAATTATTCGCACAGTTATCTGCGGTGACAATCAGTAAATGTAAAACAATCAGAGCAGTCTTGAGAGGATGTAAGAAATTCAGTGGGGAAACTTTTAATCGTCGGTATAAAACAAACTGGGATCAACGTTATTTTTCTCCGTTGGGAATACAATTATCATTCAATTTAGAAGAGATGATCAAGCTAAATTTCGACAGTCGGGCTGAAAGATATATATATATGGGGAGATCAAACAGTGGGCTAAGCGAAGATTAACTCCTTTAGGCCGGGTTTATTACACAACTGACAGAATAAAGAACGTTCCTGTGATTCCTACCAAATACAGGTGTCGACAGATGAGCTTCATGCTCTCTAGTTGGCCGGCCAAGGACCTCAAAAACGCTTTTAAAAACTTCCGATGGCATTTTTTTTGGTTACAAATGGGTACCCATGCTAAATCAGTTCTTTGTGTGGTAGGGATCAAGGTAGTACCACCCTGATTTTGGTCAATTAATGTCATTTTGGGGTCACTCTTGGGGTCAAATAAGGTCAAAAATGAGTAAAAATCGGTTATAAATTAACATCCACAGTAATGTTTGTTACCAATGAGTATCCAAGCTGAATTAGTTGTAAGTAGTGTAGAGTGTAAGGTAGTCATACAAATAACACGTTTATTATTAGAATTAAGGGTCAAATGTGGTCAAAAATTGGTGAAAATTTGTTATAAATTAATATGTACAGTACTAATTGTTACGATTGGATATTCAAGTTGAATTAGTTGAATGTAGTGTGGGGTCGGATGTATTCATCGATAACACGTTAATTATTAGAATTAAGGACATGTTGGGGTCACTTTTGAGTATAACGAGGTCAAACATTGATGAAAATCGGTTAAAATTTAATATTTACAGTACTAATTGTTACAAATGAGTATCCAGACTGAATTAGTATTATGTAGTGTAAGTTTTAAATTAGTCCTGATAACACCTTAATTATTCAAATTAAGATCATTTTAGTGTAACTTCTTGGTAAATGAGGTCACAAATGGGTACAAATCGGTTATAAATTAATATCCACAATACTAACTGTTACGAGTGGGTAGACCAGCGGAATTAGTTGTATGTAGTGTGCGGTTTAAGGTAGATATAATAGTCATTATGTAACCATTATATTATCCGTCGATGATTATTAAAAGACCCAAAAACTGACCTAAGATAACAGATATAGTTCGATCCAAAAATAATCCCTTCAAATTTGGCGGATAACATTTACCAAGTTGAGCAAGAGTTCGAGCGACTCCATATGTCCGCCATCTTGAAGTCCTTGAATTATTGTTCTGGCAGATAACTTAATACGAATAGAGTCAAACTAGGCCCATAAATAGTCAGATCGATATGTTTTATGAAGAGGCTTGGCTTTGAAAAATTGTTACTTTCAGCTCCATGTTATCACAATGCTTTGAATTAGAAGAGAAAAATTAAAATATGATTTTCAGATGACCCCATATGGCCACCCTTTTGAATTTGATCATCAAACCTTGATCTTAGGGATACGTAAGTAGATTCAGAAAAAGAGTACCGGTTGTTGGGCTATGCTTAGAAATCCCACAGTTTTGATAATTTTGAATAATAAGCTAAGAATAATGCCTTGAACTATACGAGCAACGGCCAAAAGTGTGATTTTCAGTTGAACTCATATGGCTGCCATTTTGAATTTGAACATCAAATGTTGATCTTAGAGATATGTAAATAGATTCAAAATGGGCATAGGAAGTTAGGTTATGCATAGAGATCCATCATTTTTGATGAATTTACTCAGTGAGGTAAGAATAATGCCTTGAAATACATGAGCAACGGGAAAAAGTGTGACGGACGCCATTTTGAATTTGACCATCAAACCTTGATCTTAGGGATACGTAAGTAGATTCAAAATGAGCATAGGATGTTGGACTATGCTTAGAGATTCCTCTGTTTTGCTAAATTTGCATAATGTGCTAAAAATAATGCCTTGAACTATACGAGCAACAACCAAAAGTGTGATTTTCATATGACCCCATATGGCCGCTATTTTGAATTTGACCATCAAATTTTGATTTTTGGCATATGAAAATAGATTCGAAATGGGCATAAGATGTTAGGCTATGCATACAGATCCATCAGTTTTGATGAATTTGCCCAGTGAGGTAAGAATAATGCCTCGAACTACATCAGCCACAGGAAAAGTGTGATTTTCAGATGATCCCATATGACCGCCATTTTGAATATGACCATCAAATCTTTATCTTTAGGATATGTAAAAAGATTCAAAATGGGAATAGAATGTTGGGCTATGCTTAGGATCCATCGGTTTAAACAACCTTGCATAATGAGCTAAGAATAATGCCCTGAACTATACGAGCAACGGCCAAAAGTGTGATTTTCTGATGACCCCATATGGCCGCCATTTTGAATTTCACCATAAAATCTTGATTTTTGGCGTATGTGAAAAGATGCAAAATGGGAATAAGATGTTAGGCTATACATAGAGATCCCTCGGTTTTGATAAATTTGCGTGATCTAAGAATAATGCCTCGAACTACACGAGCAACATGAAAAATATGATTTTCAGATTACCTCACCTGTCCGCCATTTCGATTTAAAACATCATATTTTAAGCTGAGAATTAAGCAAACAGATTCAAAATAGGCGAAAGATGCTAGGCTTTGATGTGAACTTCCTTGGTATTAACTAATTTGCACAATGGGCTAAGAATAATGCCTATTATATGAATAACCTGAAAAAGGGTAATTTATGGATGAACCAACATGAGCGTCATTTTGAATACTAGTAAACGCATGATGGTTAATCACTAGAATGACTGAAATAGGCTCAAAATTAGCCAAATATAATATTCCAAAACTACGGAAGTATTTGCTCTCGATTTTTATACGCCCGCCAAAAGGCGAACGTATTATGTGATGGCGGTTTCCGTCCGTCTGTCCCTCTGTCCGGTTCTCGTGTCCGGTCTATATCTGGGACAGGTTCCTATCTAGAGTTCCAATTTTTGGTGAGTGGATACCCTACGGGGAGACGATGTGTCGCGTACCGAAATGAAGGTCGAGGTCAGAGGTCAAA
>JAVTVY010041792.1:0-19388 GCA_036873755.1 Hanleya hanleyi | reverse complement strand
TTGCATCTAATGTTTGACCTTTCACCTAATGCTTGACCTTTCATCTAGTGTTTGACCTTTCACCTAATGTTCAAACTTCAATGAAAGGAAATGTGCCATTCGTGTACATATACACTTATTATTGTACCCAGACAGACTAATCTTCTCGTGTCCCTTACATAGAAGATAGATCTGCTGTATTTATCTAGTTCATCATACTCCTTCTGAAGCCAAACTAATGACAGCTTTCGTTATTCAATGAACTTTGCTTTCCCAAGTCTGGTTTGGTAGGCAAGAATGTCTGTACACTTGCCTGGTTATAGGCCTAGATATTTGCGATCTGTGTAGTTTTGTATGAAATAAAGCCAGCTAGTTCTCAGCTATCTTGAATGAAAAGATAATTTTATCATATGACCCTGGACCAGGTTCAACATGTTCAAGAATACACTGGGATCATAAAAGTCCATTGTATTACCCAAGGACCAAGTGAGTCCATTTTAGGTCTAATATTTGGTCAGCTCGAGCTAACGTGAACCTTGTAGTCTAGACTAATATTCAATGATATTCAACTTTCAGCGAGAATATTGACTCTGAGAGCATGTCTTCAATATCTCCATGCGTTACTAATTACAGGGGTTATGTACTCATGCACAGAAAGAACATGATGGGATCCAATAGATCACCAAATACACTGTTGCCCCAAAAAATGTTAGCTGCAATCGACTGTTGCCATTTTTTATGGCATAAGGCATATATGATATGTGTATGTGCAGGTACTCCTCACCTTAACCCATGACAATTGAAATCATCGGAACTTTGTCACCTGAGCATCTCACATAATTAGGAGGTCCATTAAAATAACTCTCATATGGCCAATGTGATCTTTGGTAATTGACTTGACTTATTAATATTCCTATGTTCATTGCTCAACGCCAGTCTAGTGAAAACGTACTTAAACTACAGAATCTCTGATTTCAGGGTAACAGGTTTGGTCACCTAAATTCCCACCTCTGAAATATCCCTCTCTCCAAAATCAAATACTGAAATTGAAAGTCGTCTTTCCAGTTCTCACATCTTTAGGATGCCTGTAACCAGTTTGGGAACCCACAAAAACCCAAACCAAATATTGAAATTTGTCGTCCGTCTAATCGTCACATATAACATTGAGATTGAGATAGAAATAATGTAAAAATGTTTTGTTTTTCTTTCAAACAAAGCACTTAAAAATATAATTGATCTGCAATGTGGCAGTAAAACACCTCAATTATTAATATCCATGTTCAGCAGAGATCTTGCTTTGAATTATAACAGTAATTTAAGCCATCATGACATGGTCGAGATTCTCTTTCGCGCTGTAAACACAATTGTATCTTAATATGTACTTTCCTCTCGTGTTGAGGCTAGACCACTCGACCACATGTACATGTACATATGCTAATCAGTATATGCAAATGTGCTGAATTACATACAGGGATTGCTGGTGACAAGTCCTAAGGCACAATTCAAACTTTTCAGTATCAAAATAAAAGAAGTTAGCATGCACAAGTTTACAAATGAACTTTTCAGTTTAGTGAGTGCATTCCTTTTGAAACGCGATCTTTAGATATTGTACTTTTCAATACAGTTTTACAGACCATCATCTTAGTTTGTACCATAACAATGCACACATTTCCTCTTTGTTTTGTATAAATATACACACTGTTCAGTTGGTAGCTTGCAAATTTGTTTCTGCAATATGGTCCATACAATAACCAGTCTGCCCTTGACCAGTAAAGTTCTTTCAATAAAATGTCAAAATATTTCCTACATGTAGATTGGACATAGCAGTCTACATGTACAGTTCTCTTACACAGTCCATCTCTTTATTATTATCCCATCCTCGTCCTAGAATAATCGTAAGTCAAGATTGACAAATTTTCCCTCCATATTTTTTTATTGGCATCTAACTGCCCTCTGGAGTTTCATTATTATTTCACAGTCTTCACTTGCTGTTTATGAATTTGTAATTGTTGCAGAAGCACGAGATATGCCGCAACCCTTGTAATAATCTTGAGGTATCCAATCTCGTCGTATAATCTTAATTTATTTGAGTTGTCATCGTTGATCATTAAAGCACCATGTATGAAGGTTACAACAGGTTTTCATTCTTCAATCCTTCTGTGCACATAAAATTATTATACAGCTTCATCCAAGGGAGGTAAATCCATATGGAATGATATATTGGTTATCTCCCTTGTGTCACAGATGTGTTTGCCTCAGTGATGGTGATGAATTGTTATTCGCTGGTGTCTGTAAAGAAAATAAAGTTATCATTACAAGCAAATTATTATTGAAGAAGATTTGGATATGCACGATGGAAATTGTAATATATGTGAACTCAACATGAAAGTAAAGGACTGTGAACTCTTTGAGTATTTAAAATACACTACACCCTCTTCCCCATTACCATTATCATGTCAGTGTTCCACAAACCATCCTGATGTACATCTTAAATCATCTGTACTTATCGATGGATGGTCCAGAGACTGGAGCATGTCATGTAATTAGAAAATGGGGGCAGTGTGTTCAGTTTATTTGATTTTGGGATGAAGAGTTGTTCAATTATTACTATATTAAACTTTGTTTATCTTTACATATCTTACCTTTCTCGTGTGATCTTTTTCTTCACCTAAAAAGAAAGTAAAGAGAATTTTCTTCAATAATGAATAGCGCTTTCTTTGTTATCTTATCGTGATGTCAGAGTAACATCAATAATACATGGTATAATTTCTGCTTTGAACAACTGAAATTGACACTGCATACACAATGCATGTGAAACAAGAAATATCTTCCAAAAAGGTTGTGCAATGGCCTGATGGGAAATGTGAAAAATGCTTAATCTGTAAAATAAGTGTAAGGAACAAAAACACCCAGATTGAAATAAAAACTACATTAAAATACATATGATTCTTCTGTAGACATTGAAGATATAGATATTTGGTTTATAACAAAGAAAAGTGTACATTCCACAGGAAGAGTTTTCAGGGCAGTTTACACTTACCTTTATGGGGTGACGTTCTGTTACCATTTTTCGGAGTAGAACTACTGGATTCTCCTCTCGTGGGTGAAGTGTGTTTATCATTCCTTGGTGGTGGGATTCGGCTGTTTTTACTGGCATTTGGAATACCTTCGTCATGCTCAGGTGATAAGTCTCTTATTTCACTTTTTGGTGGTGACATGCGCATTTGGCTTCTGGGTAGTGGAATACGAGTATTGATTTTAGGTAGTGGAATGCGACTATCTCCTTTCAGTGGTGAGATGCGGCGATAGTTACCTTTTGATTGTGAAATCCTATCATCGCTGTTTGGCGGTATAACCTGGGCATCACTGTTTGGTGGTGAAATCCGGTCATCACTCTTTGGTGGTGAAATCCGATCACTTTTTGGTGGTGAAATCCAATCATCCCTTCTTGGTCGTGAAATGCGATCATCGCTTTTTGGTGGAGAAATACGATCATCGTTTTTTGGTGGAGAAATGCGATTATCACTTGCTGGTGGAGAAATGAGTGTTTCACTTGTTGGTGGAGAAATGCGTTTTTCACTTTTTGGTGGAGAAATGCGTGTTTCACTTTTAGGTGGAGAAATGCGTTTTTCACTGTTTGGTGGAGAAATGGGGTCCTTGCCTTTGAGTGGTGGCACAGGTAGATCACCAGTTGGCAGTGTCTTTCTGGAGTCTGTCTGCGTAGATGATATATTTGTTCCATTTGATGACTTTTCTGATGATTCTGTCCTGATACATTGTGAGAAAGAAGGCAGTTGTTAGAGATGTATTTTATATTCTAATATTATGTCCGGTTATAAAAAAGGACAAGCCTTTGTTAATAGTATTCAGAAGAAGAAAAAAAACAGACATGGTATTATCACACTTGTTAATTATGGTAATCCGTAATAATAATTCAATCACAGGAAGTGAAATTTCCCACCATCAAATCTGGGGTGATCAAATGTTTTAGAACAAGAGTTGACAAAAAGGTCCAAAATCATACATATAATCCATAATTTTATTGCTTTGTTATTTCAATGATTTTAGAGAGTGATCAAATTTATTAGAACAGCTGATTGAATTTTGTCCCCAAACTTGAGAGTGATTGAATTTTGATAGGGGGATTGAAATGTTTGAGAGATTACCATACAATGAAACCTATCTTAAGGGACCAACCTTCAAAAACAGAAAATGTCGTCTTTTATAGCAGGTTGACTCTCAGTTTGGTACAGTAATTAACCTGGAAAACTTGTTGTAGAGAGTTTATAGTGCGGTACTGTTAGACAGGTGGTTCCTTAATACAGGTGGTTCCTTAATACAGGTCGTCATTGTAGCAGGTTTGACTGTACAACATACAAACTCACACTTGAAGGTTGAGGTTGGAGTGTGTGATGTCATCTCAAAGAAGAATGCTTAATATTATGGGGTAGGAGTTTTACTGTTTCATTGACATTTGATAGCATAAACTGATCAGCTGGATAAATCAATTGCAAAGATTGAACCTCCAGTCAGAGTACCACAAAATAATACGTACATGTACTTCTGACTTCCAGAAGTAGAAGCATACATGTACATGTATATACCAGTAACAAGTTTATTGATTGACATTTATATGGGTATATTTACATATAGGTGTGGGCAAATTAGCAAATGTCCATCCGCATCTTGGAAGGTACATGTTGGTAGAGAATTGGTAGGCATAGACTTATTTGTTGGTGTATGCTTGTTTGTATGCCTGATCAGTCTGTAAACATGATTAATTTGATAACAGTTTTGTCAAAAACAGTTTCATACAAAGAGAGAAAGTATTTTAATTTTGAACAGAATTGAAGTACATGTATACCTGTTTATACTGTTTCTAACAATGTCGATAGATTCGTAACATGGGTTCTCGTACATCCTTACAGATTCTGAAAGGGAAATGAACAAGTAGACATTATATTCATTTAGTTGCCTATATCTTATGCCTAAAAGTACACATTTATAGTTAAGATATTTCCCAGTATTATCAGCAATTTACAAGTCTGATCATGTTCAGGGTATGGTCAGTACTTACAAGTTTTATATACCAATTTTTATGGCATATTTCAGTTCGTTGTCTGGACCACTGTTACCTGCTTTCATGTTTTACAGTGTAATATTGAAAATATTGATTGTACTTTGCCATATGCATCCTAGCAAATCTTCTTGAGAATTTGAAATTCTGGAAAATTTGTTTTCTAAGAAATGCACCATTGAATATCAAATTTGACTTCAATTGAAATCATCTCAATAAATTAGTTTTGATGTGATAAAGAGGACATCCAGCTACAAATTACCATAATAATTTAGGGCCTGTGAATGTGTACATATGTGATATTAACCTGGTGCTGTTTTGCCTGCTCTGCTTGTACCGACTTTATCAGGAGTGGCTTCCCGGACTGTCTTAGCTCTATGCTCCTCCCCCTTGGACACTGCTCCATTGACTGGGGTGTCAATCACTGTCAGTTTGGCCATGTCGGTGAAAGAGTCTGAGCTGTGAATGGATGGTGAGCCTAGGTCAGGCCGCACCCTCTGTACACTGGTGTATGTTGGGGTCTCCTCCTCATCTTTGGTAGCAGTGGAGATGTTGTTTACTGGGCTGTCTACCGACTGTTTACAAGATTGAAACATAATAGAATTAACAAATTATTGAGAAATTTATGAACTATTTATAATAATTTAATGTAAAAATGAGCTGTATAATAGAGAACAAATAAACTATATACTAAACTACATACCAAAAAGTGATCAAATTAATTAATCATGATGTAGTAAACAAATATTCCATTGTCTTTACCAGATAATCTGATGTTTTCACCAATATTTCAGAGTCGATTTTTCATACAATGTTGAAAGTCCACACAGTATATAAACCAAAAAAATGATTTTATTTCCATTTTTATATGAAAAGCTGTTGACGAAAATCACCAATACCTACCATGTTATTTTGGGGTCATGATGACATTGGTTTACGAATGTTATAACATGCATGTTTGCTGTCAGGACATCAAAAAAGAACCCACAGATCCCCCTTCTAATTTCTGTTTTCACAACTTTTTAAGGACTACTGGGGGGATTTTTTTTTAACTTTGGAATAAAATAACTATGACTGAGTTCACATACTTTGTGAAACTTCAAAGTTGTATGATAAATTGACTCCAAAGTATTGGTGAAAATCAGACAATAAATAGTGATCAAGTAAACTACATGTACATATACAGTGATCTTGTAAAATGAACTAAGTGAACTGCATATATGGATAGAGAACGAAATATCACGCAAAAGATCCTACTCTCATCGAAAATACTTATGAAATAAGTACCAGAAATACTGGTATATCCAACTGTTATGTCAGTTGCTGCCTGACATGGCTTCAGCAGAAGAAAAAGAAAGTGGGAAGTGCATCATGGGCACATGAGCGGAGTAACCTATAGCTGAGGCTCCAGAGGGTGAGAACTTTTAGTCTGCAGTAGGATCTCCATAGGAAGATAATGGCATAACAATAGCAGGTTTGATTTGATAATAAATACCAACATTGTTGATAAATGTTTAATTTTTGTTATTACATGTATTATATTGTATGCAATCTAGTTTACAGAAGGTCTCTATCATACATGTACATGCCATACTATACTGGTTTCTATAAATCCATGATGAAATGATTGTAGTGAAATTTCGACCAATCAAATTTCCCAGATGATATATTAACATTCTTGGCAGGATTTCTTTGATGCTCAGTTGAATGGTCTGGTGTCAATTTCGATTTAGATACCATATGCTGGTTGCCATGGTTAACTTACGTTTGTTGATAAGTTTGTTGTGTCTTGTAGAGGTAGACGTCGTCTCGAAGCCCTCTTTGATTTTGTGCGATTCTTGGGCGGAGGTGCTCTTTTGAACTGAAATGGAAAAGAAATACTAATTTAATAAGGCCAAAATATTGACTTACACATAATTTGTTCAGTTAACTTGAAGATAACTGGCTATGTATAAATATTTGACTTTGATACTATGGAGAACATCTGCTTTCTCCAGTCTGACCTGATTAAACCAGGATTAGAAGTTATATGTAGCAGAGTCCATAACTTTCCTCATATTCAGAAGTTTATTATTGCTGCCCCTTGAGTTAGAACATCGGACTGAATAAATTATCGAGCTTCAAACTTTGAAAACAGTAATCCCTCTAATAATTCAATCACAAGAAGTGAATTATAATTCAATCACAAGAAGTGAATTACAATTCAATCACAAGAAGTGAATTATAATTCAATCACAAGAAGTGAATTACAATTCAATCACAAGAAGTGAATTATAATTCAATCACAGGAAGTGAATTACAATTCAATCACAAGAAGTGAATTATAATTCAATCACAAGAAGTGAATTACAATTCAATCACAAGAAGTGAATTATAATTCAATCACAGGAAGTGAATTACAATTCAATCACAGGAAGTGAATTTTCTACTCCATAATCGAGGAGTAAAACTGGGAGTAAAAACCAATGGTTCAAAATCATGCATATAATCCATTATTTCTGCGTTTTTGATTTGAAGGGTGGCCAAATTTATTAGAACAGCCGATTGAATTTTGTCCCCATATTTAGGGATAATTGAATTTTGATAGGGTAATTGAGTTATTAGAGGGATTACATGTACTGTACAAGTTAACCAATACAGAATGTGCTGGTGTTGATTTCTTTTTTCCTGCGATAAAATGTCTGCCTCTATGGTAGGCGTAGAGATATGGTGTGTCTGTCTGTGATAATCCAACAGTATCGTGCATGAATGACCCTGATGGCAGTCTCTCAGTGTAGTCGCTCTCTTTCTCCATCACTCTCTTAAATTGTTCTTCAGAAGAGCTTTTGATCACTCATTTAATCGGGCAAGGAAGTGAAGAGTGATAATGAGGAGAGTAATATCTCCTGTATCACATGCACAAAACAGAATACAGGAGAGTGATTCACAGCTCTTGCAGCAGTCGCAGCGTGAGGCTTTCGGGGATTGACCTAGGGTGTCGTCGTGCACACTCCAGGTCATGGTAAGAATAGGTCTGAGCTCTTCAGAGAGCTTGTCGTAAGAGGTGACTAACTGGGGCGCCTGTGGGGATCCCGGGTGTGAAAAGGAATAGGACCCCACCTGGTCTCGAGTGTGTTAAAAGGATTAGGACCCTACTTGTGTGGTTCCCGGGTGTGAAAAGGAATAGGAACCAACGTTGTGATATGACTGTAATAGTGCTGAAAGTGACGTTAAATCATATTCACTCACTCACTCACTCTTGCAGCAGTCGTGTGTTTGTAAAATCTGCATGAAATGAGCTGTTGATCACTCTCCTGGAATCTGTTTTGTGTGAGAATGATCACTCTCCTGGAATCTGTTTTGTGTGAGTGATGTGAGAATGATCACTCTCCTGGAATCTGTTTTGTGTGAGTGATGTGAGAATGATCACTCTCCTGGAATCTGTTTTGTGTGAGTGATGTGAGAATGATCACTCTCCTGGAATCTGTTTTGTGTGAGAGATGTGAGAATGATCACTCTCCTGGAATCTGTTTTGTGTGAGTGATGTGAGAATGATCACTCTCCTGGAATCTGTATTGTGTGAGTGATGTGAGAATGATCACTCTCCTGGAATCTGTTTTGTGTGAGTGATGTGAGAATGATCACTCTCTGCAATATCACTCTTCATTGCAATGGTAACTTTGAGGAGAGTGATCAAAAGCTCCCCTGGAGGAATATTTAGGAGAGTGATGGACAGCCAACCTGTAACCATCTGGGTCATCTATAATAATAATATAATAATAATAATACTTTATCTATACGTGGTAAGACTGACCCTGGGATCGTGTGTATCCATTTTCAGCCTACTTTCGGCAACTATATGAGGAAATTCCCTGAAATGAACACCACAGCTAAACTCTACAATCGTAACCCCAACGTAACCCGCCATTTTCGAGTCATGTCCTGTCCTACTTGTTCAAAATTACAGATCTTCGACATCTCTTGGATGATACGGAAGTTATTCATATCTGTATCTTTTGTAAGCTCAGACAATATATGTTTCAGAAGTGGTATGAAAAGCCTGCAATTTATCATATTTCTTGAGTCTGTTCTCCGCCGGATGAAGACCGAACAGTATACGGTAAAGTATCGGATATCGCCCCGCAATAATGGCGACACACGATTCGCAAGCCATCTTATGAATGGCAAAGTGTACGCAAATGATGGACAGCGAGAGTGATCACTCGCCTTACAACTGAGGGACTCACAGATTTCATAAACACAAGATTATGGATTGATGAGAGAATATATGACTTACTGATCTGAGTATCTGTGTGTTCCGTTGTATCACAGAGAATTCATCCTCATCATCAACATAACTGGTGCTCATATCTGTCTCTGCTCCTTGGCACAAACTAATAGAAAAGAAAAGTGACAACAGTCAACATAAACAGGGTCAGATACAGCCCAAGTTTCATATTGTTTACTGGTACCCAATAATTGAAAAATCAAAAAATACGGATTTTCACTGGTAGTTCTCCCAGAGAGCGACACCACCTAGTATATGTGGGTGATTGACAGCCATGGACACCACCTAGTATATGTGGGTGATTGACAGCCATGGAAACAAAAGATGGACTGCTATGATCCCTCTAATAATTCAATCACAGGAAGTGAAATTTCCCAGCATGAAATCTGGGGTGATCAAATTTATCAGAACAGGAAGTTGACAAAAAGGTTCAAAATCTTGCGTATGATCCATTATTTCTTGTTTATTTCAATGATTTTAGAGTAATAAAATTTATCAGAACAGCTAATTAAATTTTGCCCTCAAAGTTTGGGATGATAGAATTTTGATAGGGGCATTGAATTATTACCATAATTAGTTGGGGTGCACCCACCAATGGAGTCGGATAATATTTAATAATGCTATTAGAATCATTGTTGTTCTTGTACTGTCACCTGTTTTGTGGCCTATTCTCCTGGCTGTCAGAGAGAGTCGAAGTGTTGTAGTCCCCAGACATACTGGCCATGATCTCCCCCAGTAGTCCAGTATCATTGTTCTCAGACAGGGGACTGGTCATCTCCATCTCCTGGTCAGGGTCAGCGGCAGATCTTGGCCTTCCCTGTTTAACCTAAAAGGTACGTGGAAATCAAACTATATTTTCTAACCATTGGGCAACCATTATATTATATACCAAAATAATCCTCAATGCTGAATGCAAATTCAAAACCTCTTCATATGAGCACTGTAAATTAATGAGTCTAATCAGGTGCCATCGATAAAAAAAAACCTTGCACTGTTGAAATTCAGTCCTAAAAATACCATAACCCTTTCACCGATTCACCCCTGGGTTTGGCTTTGTTTTGGCTAGGTGTACATTTTTCAACAGGGAATGATCGGTGAAAGGGGTGATCCTTTCACCGATCTACCCCTGGATTTGGCTGTCTAAAGGCTCCAAAGGTGTATATTTTTAAATAGGGAATGACCAGTAAAAGGGTTGAAGTGCCTGCTACAATGTACACTATGTTAAAGTTGAAATTTAGATTGAGAAGTATTTTTCAAAGATTTTTCAATGTAACTGTCACAATGAAGAGAACTTCATGTCAGACTGACATGGACGATATTACAAAGTTATGCAGGCTTTTCCAAGGCAGCTTACCTGAAAACAAATTGTTTTGATTAAAAAGTTTACTGTGAACAAGATCTCCGGCTCTCTAGATTATCTCCCTTCAACGTACCATTCCCATGCCAATGATGATGCCCTGGCTCTCAAACTCCTCGAAGGCTTTACTCTTGGGTCTCTTCCTGACAGGTTTACCAGCAGTCTCCGGTGATGTGACTGGTTTATTGTTCTGCTCCGCTTTCTTCTGACCCTCGATAGCTTTGATCTTGTCTCGTACAGACAGTTGGGGAACCTCCTCCACCCCATCATCACTACTGAAAATAACAGAATATCAACTTGCTTATTCAGTGTTCTTATTAAGGTGACAGGTATGGTGTTTAGCCTATCATGAAGCAGTTTGCCTGTTTGAAGAGAAAGAAAAGTTATCCATCTAGAATACAGTCCCTTCAATTAGCCACAGCAGTGAGCAATGCTGAGGCCAGTGCCATAGCAAAAGTAACTTTGCCTCAGCAATTTTTAACATTTCGTTAAATGAGGCACATTTCAATACCACAACAACATTTGCTGCAACAGGAATCCTAGTTGTTATCTTTGAGTGGTTTTATTGTTGGTGCAAGTTCTAGAATACAATGCCTGCATTTACTGTATGCTTGTTGTTAAATGAAGTATTTTCTCATCTTTATATCAGTTTCATAACATAGAGACTTGAATCTGAGCTCTTGCCAATTATTTTAATAGGCTAGGTTAATAAACATCGGTGACACAATCTGATATTGACCTAAATGTGTCTATCATAGATGCTGTTCATGATCCAGTGATTTGGTTTCAGATATTATAGCCATCAAAATGTTTAACTTGCTAAGTATTAAGTGCAGAGCAGAGTGACAGATCTACATGTAACCCATTTGTGTGACTTAATATGAGTTGACTATTTATTGTTTTAAACTGCCTTTTGTGGATGTACCATTGTGCTGGAGACAAATGATGAAATAATAGAGTGAGCTTGTCCTGTTTTTGTCTGAAATCTCTGTGTTCTATTTGTTATTCAACATAGAAGTTCATTACAATTTTAGCAGTCCAACAAACTGTTCTCTTCACATTTATTATTTATAATTTACTCACTAGATCCCTAAAAACATGTAGGCCTACTTAAAGCAGGAAATAAGTCTATTTCCTCCCAAGACATTTCTCCTCAAACACACAACTTGACCTCTGGTCTGCACTCAATACTTAGCTACTGGTACATGTATTTAATATCATAACTGAGTTCCGTTACCAGGGAAGTCCTGGATTGAGTTGTGGGGGTTCCTGGATTGAGTTGTGGGGGTTCCACAGAAATCATTTTGAAAGTTTAAATTTGCTATTGTAATTACTAGTATTGGAGATATTGCTGTGCTGAGATCAAGATTTCCTAGTTTTATACATTTATGGAGTTTTATAGAAAAACAAATGCATCATCAATTTTCAAATGGAAATCCAGCATTTTTATAGGCTTGTGGGGAAAATTGGCAGAAAATTCAGTCAATCACAGAGTTACCTGGTACTGTAAAAGTTCAGCTTCATCATGTTTGTGAGGTGAATGTGATGCAATTTGTCTGTGAATACGTAATTGTCAGATTGTAAATACTCGTGCATTCCATTAACGAAACAGCCTGAGATCTTTACCTGTATGATACCTTGACTACCTTTCATCCCTGATCTGTACTAAATGACATGTTGAAGATTGTGCAAGCCAAATTTGTGACCATCGGAAGTAAACTGAGACCTAATCCCTGCCACATCCTGACCTTTGACCTGTGCAGTGACCTCACATGACTGTCACTGATCATGTATGTCAAATTTGGCATTATTCCGAACAAAATTTAGGTACAAGAGAAAAATCCGAAAACCATTTCAGCACTAAACATGTACATGTAGACCTCTGTGATAAAGAGCCTGGCATGCCAGGGCCTGATCCAGGCAGTTTTGAAACAGGTTTGGGCACCATGAGTTCGGGCGCCCAAAGGAAGGAAAAAAATACATAAAAAAAAAGACTCTGAACATGCTGAAATCAACAGTAGTTCAAGTAATATTGCTAAATATCAAGTTGTCAGGCTGTATTTAGATAATTTAATACTCCCACAGCTTCCATGGGCTTCATCAGTCCTTCATGTATGCAGAGTTCGAATTTGGAAATGTCCGTCAGTCCGAGACTGGTAAAAAATCAAACGAACTGGTGTGAGTGACTGAACAACAAGTCCGTCGGACTGGTAACAAAAAAAGTTCTCAGTTCATTGTGTAAACTATTTCTCTGGATATCTCCGCACAATTTGTAAAGAATGAAAAACGAAATGTCTGTTTTCGGTTACCCGACAGAGTCTAAATAAATCGTGTGAGTCTAAAAAAATTTCCAGCAAATTCCAACGAAATCACGACCACGGCCGCGTTTAACGACAACAACAACAACCGTAAAGCGGTGTGAACACTTGTCAGCATACTGTAAAGTGTGACTGTAATGCAGCATGGCAATGCAGGTTGGCGATCTTTTCAGAAAATAAAGCTCGCAATTCTAGGTCGGGAATCGAGAAATCAGCAACATGATTATGCTTCAGTCGACCTGATCATGTTATACCAGGACAATTTTAAACATATTCTCCATCAACTTCGAAAGAAATCTACTGATTTTTTGGCTTGAAATGGCGTTTGTTGAAGCAGTGTTTTTCGCGACGACACGTGCAGTCAAAGTCGCCGTCAAAGTCTAGCCGACAGGGTTTGTCGTCTGTGATTATCTTCACACGCGCTCAAGAAATTCAAGGAGTGCACAATTATTAATTTCTTATTTAGTAGCAACCATCACAGAGCACAAAATATTCATGATGACAAATGTTTCCACATCATCTTTTATTTAATATTAACGGACTAGTAAAAATATTTGCGGACTAGTTACTTTGTTGGCTCACCAGTCCGGCGGACTGGTTCAAATTTTTCTTAAATTCGAACACTGGTATGTTGTGACCTATTTCTCTTTGCCTTGCCAAACTCATCGTCGCTTACGGGTGTTCAAATTCTAGATCAGGTCCTGCATACATAAAGACTATTAAGAAGATTATTAGGATATTTACAACATTTAAGTCACACTTTTGTTCCATTTTTAATGTCCAGTTCACCAGAGTACTTAAAACCTCTCTGGTGTGATGATTGAAGCTCAGAGTTTATCATACTCCATGAGAGTATGAGAAGTCAAAACTTATACCGAGAGCCAGAACTTTTAACAACGTCATCGCTTGCCTCCCGTTGTTTTTGGAACGTCATGACGTTATAGTGGTCCTCGTTCATTCATCCGACGTAGCATGACGTCACATTTGAATAAAACTTGAATGAAGGGGACCACTATAACGTCATAACGTTCTACAAACCAAGAGAGACAAGCGATGCAAGTTTTCAAGACGGATTTATAACAGGATAACTTAAATATTGTTATTAGTACAATTTTGCAAACTATATTTGCCCAAAAAACGTATAAAAGTTATGTCACATAAGACAAGATGTATATAAGCAACAATTTAGATAAAATTAAAAGCTTTGCAGTTCACCTTTAAACCAGTCTAGATACCATTTCCCTTTTGCGTTTTTGTCTCCCGCCTAGCATACATGTATGTATTGGAGTGTTGTGACTAAACAGTCTAATTTTAGCATCAGTTTTTTTTTGCGCACATACCAAATGCCAATAAAAAAGGGATATCTGGAATACATTTGCATTTTTTGTTGAGTAACTTCTGTGACATCTGGTTGGTTGTGCGTATACATATACATGTAGATCTTTCAATACTACATATATGCACCCGATATAGAAATTCAGTTACTTGGGAGTCTCTGTGTCTATTTACCTACATGTATAAATTATCGGAGGTTTACCTCAATTCTAAGAGTTGTCCGACCAAAATGTGAACTAATAAGTGACAATTACTGCATTGAACGGTCTATTGAAATGTTTAAGCATGTATGTGCAATAATTTATTTGTAAGCATGGAAAAGATGTTATTAACTGTACTACTGCAATGCCACTTGACTCGAGTAAATAAGGAAGTTAATATCCATAAAAACTCAAGTGGATAATAAAACAGTGCATTGTTACTACATTGTACCATTAACATGTATGCGTACCAGTCTTAAGATTATATAATGACCACATTTCTTACTTGTATCACTCAAAAACTGAATGTTTTATTCGCTTAACATATATTGAGCATCGTACGTTTTCAGATAATGAATTATTTAAAGAGGTTGTAGCATGATTTTAATTGGGTAAACTGAACATAATGATCACCTCAAACATTTGCCAAAGGCTTTTCAAGTCTCAAAGAGTTGTATTTCGTTCAGGGACCGACATTGTTAGATTCTTCAGTTTGGTCTAGTGAACAAGGTATCCATGACGTAACGTGCGATAAATGTTCTAAGATAGTATTATGACGTTGCATTTAGCATCACGCCCAGAATGCCGATGCGCATTTTGCGACATCATTTCATGCACTGGAGCCGAGTGCAGGTTCTGTCATGTTTTTCAGAAAATGTCAGAAGTGCGATTTCAATGCCCGTGAAATAACACAAATAAAAAACGTTCACCAGGTCATTTGCTGAATATTTTTAAAATGACTCTACTATTAAACTCTTTAAGCTTGTCACTGTGGAGACTGAATATTTATTTCCTCCATTGATTCTTGGTAATTAACGCTTGACATAGGTAGAAACTATATCATTGATCACATCATCTCTAACATGCTTTAAATATCATTTTGACTCTGGGTTGGTGTCTAAAATTACTTGATATACAGCCATGATATGTTCATCCAGTTGTTAATAACAAAAGTTAACACATTGCCATAACCTCCTATTAAATAGCCATATATCTGATAATAAGATACAGCACTATTATGGTTAAATTATCAGCACTATCATTGACTTTTTCTTATAACAGTTTTATCATATATCATTTTGACTCTGGGTGGGTGTCTGACATTATGTTAAATGGTTTTAATCTATCAATTTGTCAATTCTAATATACGATTAGATGCAGGTTTGCCTAGATAATGACAGTCAATCATAGCCAATCATTTGATAACATGATATTTACTTGCAGAAATAAGGAAGTTGATTATACATGTATAATTATTCTGAAAAAAATTTTAATTGAAATTAAAACGTTTTTGGTGCACTGTAAAAAATATGTGAATTACCTGCTGAGAGTTATTGGCCTGTATGTGGGAGTTTGTTCGTGGATGGAATTTTGGTCTCTCGTTGGAGCGTCATTTTCAGTTTCTTGTTTCTCTTCAGTTTCTGACCCCTGTAGTTCCTCGGAGCTTCTCTTCTTTCTACAACAGCACTGGAATATGGAGACTGTGACACAAGTGACCAGTAACACCACGATTGAACTACTAATCACTAACACCATTGTTGTGGTACGAGTCTGTGGCGGCGCTGTCTCTAAGTTAGAACTTAAGGCTTCAGCTTTTTCTATGCCATCAACATCGCTATTCTCCTCTCCCACCCTAAAGTTATAAATATACTGAGATTCAGAGTCTGCAGCATTTGCAGTCTTTCGACGTAATTCCTCTGGAGCTACAGATCCTGAACCGTGATTCAACCCCGGATTAGTCCGACTTTTGGGGAAATCCACTTGGGTCTGATGTAACTGATGTTGTTGAGATAGTTTCCCCTGTTTTATATCTACACCGGTTGCAGGTTGAGCTCGCCTAAGGCTCCCGCGCTCATGCTCTACAGCATGTGAGATTTGTAAGTGTGCGTCAAGAGCTGCTCTCTGACTAGTTTCGATGCTATTTACCTTCGGACTCGGTTGTTTATTACGGCTCATCAGGTGAGCATGTTGAACACTGACTCGTCTGTTATGCCAATCACCATCTGTGCCATTCGAAATGTCAGAAACGTTAGTCCGTAAAAAATGCTCTGTTCCTGACGAACCCAAATTTGAACTTTTCTCTGCGAGAAATTTGTCTGTTTCTAAATGTTGCTGAAGCTCATATCCCATATGATGCGACTGATCAATTTTCACAATGTCACGAGTCCCTGATGATGGTACCCCGTCCCTGTAGCCAACAGGGTACCCCCACAATGCTTGCGAATATAGCACTGTATAAAACACTGGTATCAAAATATCCCCTCTCATCTTCATTATTGTCTGTGGATATTTAATTTGGGAAAATTAATTGGCAAATTAACTGCATTCCAGGACATTCACACACACCATTTAAATAATTTTCATGACAGAAATTCACAAATGTCATTAATTTTCCACATGAACGCGCAAATCATTCGTCACTTGTGATAATAGAATCACACACACCAACTGGTTTCACAAGTTGAAATAATATTCACCACATGATAAAAATATTCTCTGCACGTGTTGCTTAAGATGTAGATAGTATGATGTCATTGACCATGCTTGACCGAGAGGTTCTCCTTGGGCTTCATACATTTAAGTATGGTCATGTGTCTGATACTCAGAATTTTGCAGAAAGTTTATATCACTGGTGTTGAATTACAGGTACTCTGCTCTGTGACCAGGAAACTGATTACATATCCTCCAATGATCTCCACATGTTTTCACGCCTGCTGCAGCGATACAACTTTGGAGCAGATATGCAAGATGAATAAATAAATTAATACTCCATGTACCGGCTTGTACCTGCCATGCAGATATCAAAATTATAGCACTGAAATCACATTTTTGGCACACTATGATTCAAGTTGATGGATTTCTGAGAAATCTCACAGAAATTTCACTCCAGTTTAGTTGGCACATAAAACTTCTGTAAAACTTGTTTTGGCGTGGTTGAAAGTCGCCCCAAACTTGCATCCTCTGATGTTGAGCCAGGTAAAAGGTTTAGAAATCCTCCTTGTCAGTAACACATTCCAGCCCTTTGACTTTCATCCTATGTACACAAGTCAGGCTTGTAACAACTCTGTCTGTCTTCCTTGGTTAGCTAGTCCAAGCTGTATGAATGCTCACTCTGTATACCCAGCAATTGTGAGAGTAATTAAGTCCAATTTCCCTGCAGTTTTTCCCAGATGTTCCTCTCTGGTACATTCCTGTCAATGAAGGCTGCAGTCTAAGGGATTGTATGCACTGCTGGACTGCAGTGTAACTTAGTCCTCTTCAATGCAGCTCTGTCTGGCTAGCTGATGGAGGGCTGGCCCTCTGGCTGTATTTTCATGTTCCCAGGTTACTGCATGGTCTGCTGTTATCACTGCTCTACCAGATGGCCAATCCTCCCTTGTTTGTATATATGTAGACCCTTGAAATTCTCCCACTTTTCATCTGAAAAAAATAAGATATTTAGGGTTTTTTTAATGCAATTATAAACACTTTTTCCTGCTTCAAGCTTAACCTCATGTCGGGCATTCATATCTCAATTTCTAAATACCCATAACTGGCCTGAAAAAAATTATACCACGCCCACTTAAATACTTCAACCTTGACTTCATTGATAACAGCGCTCAAGGATGTCTATTTCTTGGAAAAGTGCTATGAAAATTAGGGATAATCCAAGAGCACATGTTTTGTAATGGTTCGAATTATTCAGATAACACTCCGTCTCTCTATCTTCTGTATAATGATATTGATAAGTAAGTAAATATTCTCTATATACTGAAACTATATTCTTATTCCTGTTTATAGATGTAAATTCAGATCATCTAGACTGTCTCCTGTCCCAGTTTCACCAAATGAAGCCATTTGGCAGATATTTTCTTAACCCACATACAACTAAGTTAATAAATTATGTGTATTACCATACATGTAGGCTGTATGCTGCATGTATGTAAACTTTTTCAGTTAATACCAATTAGATCTAACTGGAGATGTACACATAGTCTTGTGAATGAAATTTAAAATGTTCATAGCTAGTCACAGGCCAGAGTAATGGCCTGAGATATTCCTGCTGTCTGCTAGTTTCCTCATTACTTAATTTTGTATTCTCATAATCTTTCCTACATGTACGTGAGTAAAGCAGGGAAGTACATTTTCTATTGTCATGATAACCGGTGAATCCATTGATGAACCAATGGATACTTCACAAGTTTAGAAGCAAACTTCATTTTGAAGGATGCAACATTCCAATCCTCATTTCTGCAAGGTAACAATTCATAGGCCAATGTATTTAAAGTAGACAGCTGGTGATTTTGATCTTTGGCGGCCATTTTGCATGTTTTTACCTTTTCTTTTCTACAAGTAGGTTGTCTCCCTTTCCTTGGTTAAAAGATAGGGCTTTCCTTTAAGTCTTCTCTTGTCGAGAATTTTGTGCAGCAATATCTAATCCATTCAATTTAATATGTTTTGAGATCTTGATTATCATCAAATAGTTAGAATATAAGAAAAAGTTAAATACTTTATGAATTTTTCATGAATATGCTTCAAAATAAGGCTATTCCTAATATTTGTGATTTACCAAGAAAGTATCATCCTAAAAATAATTGAATTTAAATTATACTTTTGCTCATGAAATCAAGATTAAAAAACAATAGTCTGCAGTTCTCACATAGCATGAAAAAAAAGAAGTAAGCAGCATAACAGTTAACCAAGACCATATTTTAATACATGTACATCCAAGGTAAGGTGTTCTCAGTGCTTTGCACAGTTCATGTTTTTTTCCCCTCTGATAATGTGCTCACACAATTTCTTTTCAATGTTCTAATGTTTTTGATGAGATCCACTTGGGTCAAATATTAATGGTGTCTCAAGGGGTAAGTTGTGT
>JAVTVY010041791.1:0-18871 GCA_036873755.1 Hanleya hanleyi | reverse complement strand
GACCGCTTAAACTGTGAATTCCGCATCGATGAATGTGAACTTCTCTGTCCTTAGATCCGGATCCGGCATCTTCACTCTGAAAGGCGGGCGAAGATGTTCCGGGATGAGCATCGTAAGATTGCTTGTACTTGCCCTCAGGTGTTGATGGTCCGACTGTCGGTGCAGGTTCCCTACTCCGTGAGAAAGTCAAAGATCCATCTTATGCTTCTTATCTGGATCCTGGATTACCCTGGCTATGGCTGTCAGGAACCAGTGATGTAATTCTGTATTGAGTCAACATCATGTCTTCTACAGCACAAGCTTGCTTCTGATGGAGTACAACTGCTGGCGACTTTGTGACGTTCAACAGTCTGTCAAGATCTAGGTCCGGCTTCGGGGCCTTGAACGGTAAGTTGTCTCCGTGAAGGATGTAGCCTTATACGGACCAGGTTCCAGGAGCGCCCTCTGAGCCCTGCACTGTCGATCCATGCTGACACACAAGTCGTCTGATGCCGGAGATGGTGGACATATAGGCAAAGCTTCTTCCTTAGACGGCTTATTCAGTCCGTAGAGAGATGCTGCTGTAAGCCTCCTCCATTACGGGTGATATCCGAAAGCTGGTCGGTAAGCTGCTTGCCTTCGCCAACCGCTAGTTTGGGCATTTCAGGAACCAACTCGTGTAATGCCGCTATCCTGGCCCTGAAGGAAATCTCTTCCTCGGTATTCCGTTCTACCTCCGCCCGAAGGATGGGGGTTGAAACCTGAGATGAGGATGCCGCAGAAGTGGAACGTCGTGCATGGTCCTCATCATCCGAGCCAGACTCAGCACTGCTAGAAGAATGGGGTCGAGTAATCTCCCGGGCCTCCGTTGCAGGAACCTCTTCCGTGGTGATGGTTGCTGTCGGAGGTATTTCTGGAACGGACGTCTGCCCGCTCCGCTCCGCGGGACGGCTCCGATCCATGGCTGCATCTCCGGATTTTTTCTTATCCCGATGCTCGGTCTTCTCTTGATGACCCGGGCTAGAGTGACGACGGGTATAAGTCCGATCTCCCGAATCCGTGCGCTGTAGCCGATGATGGGAAACCGGTGAACGACTCCTCTGCCGCCTGATGTAAGGTCGCTCTGGCGAGAAATCCCTGCAACGGCGCCTTCGAAGCTCTATATAAGATGAACGGGACCGTCGCCTCGTCCGGCACCTCTCCCAATCTTAATGTGGCACTAGGGATCGGCTTCGTCTACGAGATCTGTCTGCCGCAGTACCGGTATACAGTTCCGTGGAACGGGTATGACTTGAACTCGAAGCTGACCTAGGCCGTTCTTGCTGCTCCCGTTCCCCGTAAGTCCGTGTCCTGTAGGATGCGGAGTCCCGGCGATCTGTATAAGTCCGTTCTTCCTGGGTCCGTGACTTCTCAGATGTCCATGCTGTAACCCGCTCCGGGGTACGGCTCCGAGAACTGGTTCCAGGTTGAGGTTCCGTGGTACGGCTCTCTGTATAGGTCCGTCCAACGGCGTCTCTATGCTCTTTGTAGGCTTTAGGCTTCTGCAGCTCACGGCTTCTCTTTGTACGGTGATCCCGATCAGCTGTTTCCTTGTCGGGGTCCCGCTGTGATACCGGAGTCCGGTGACTTGGTCTTGATTTCCGGACTACCGTGGTCGATTCCTTCTGTGTCTCCGGGATACGGCTGTCCAAACTTGATCTTCCATCACCAGCGGAGGCTTGGAAGAACAGGAATCGATGTCAGATGAATCGGCCTGATCTGTACCTCTGCCAGGGCTATGACGTAGAGTCCTTCTCAGGTCAGCTGGTGCAGTCGCCGCAATTGAAGACTGGTCTAGCTGTACGTCGACCTCGCCTCTAGCAGGTGCTGTTTCCATAGGAACTGTGCCACTGGGCTGAATAACCGAGCTCGCCGAATTCGTGAAGTCCATGCCTTCATTCAACGAGAGATCGTCGAATAGGGCCTGATTAGCATAAGCTCTTTCTGTAGGTCCTTTCTTCGAGTCGAGGCCGGCAGCTCTCAGCAGAATGCTTCGCCTCTCTGTAGCGTACCTGCGCCCGCAGTAAAAGAGGATGACTGTGCTTCCCGATGAAGCTTGCCGTGGAAGGTATCCATGGGGCAGAAGTCTGTACTTTGGCTCTAGTTGATCTCCAGACTTCTCCAATCCCGATGCTCCGTATATCCCGATGCTCCGGGATACGGTGATGGTTGATGTACGTGCGCTGCTCATCCATCTGTGCAACGTGCTTGTTGACGGGAAAAAAACGATGAACGGTTTCTTCCTCGTCTGGTGCAAAGTCGCTCCGGAGTATGGTCCCTGTAGTGACGATTCCGGTAGGCTGGACTGTGTGAAGCCATCCGATGAACGGACCTCTCCCAATGATGACGTTCGGGAATAGAATCTCGGCGCTGTAATGATGTACATCTTCGTCTACGAGATCCACTTCGCCGTATTACCGGAACAAGCCTCCGTTATACGGGTTAAAGTTGAGGTAGAAGCCGACTCACGGCATTCTAGTTGAGTCCGTTCTTCATAACTCCGTGCCCTCTTGGATGTAGAGTCCCGGGTATACGAAATCTGCTTGCCGTAATATCGGGACACGGCTCCGTTGTACGGGTAAAAGTTGAAGTAGAAGCTGACTGACAGTGCTCTAGTTGAGTCCCTTCTACATAGCTCAGAATCTTCTTGGATGTGGAGTCCCGGGTCTACGAGATCTGTTGCCGTAATATCAGGGTACAGCTCCGCTGTACGGCTCCGTAGCTCCGAGGTTCCGTGGTACGGCTCCATAGGCGGTTCCATGGTACGGGTCCAAGTTGAAAGTAGAAGCCGGCTCACGGCGTTCTAGCTGAGTCTGTTCTTTATAAGTCCGGGTCCTGTAGATGTGGAAAACCCGGTGATCTGTATAAGTCCGTTCCACTTGAGTCCGTGACTTGTCAGATGTATACACTCGGTGCGTTGGAAACATCCGTGCTGTAAACCGCTCCGTGGTATGGCTCTGGATATGCTTCCTTCCCGAGGTGCCGTGATACGGCTCTCTGTAAAGGGCCGTATATCGGAATCTGTAAACTTGTCCGTCTCACGGCGTCCCGTCTAGGGTTGTGACTTCTGTAACGGTGATCCCGGTAAACTGTATTCATGTCGGGGGTCCCGCTGTGGTGATGAAATCCGTGGTCTTGATCTCCGAACTACCGTAGTCGAGTCCGTCTGTGTCTCCGGGATACGGCGTTCCTTGAACGGGTCCCTGCTAGAAGACTGTTCTTCGTTGGCTTGTGGAGACTTGGATAAACGGGAACTGTTATCCGGGACTCGGCTTGATCCGTGTCTGTGACGGGCCGTCTAGTAGAATTCGTGATCTGTTCAACCGATGCAGTCGCAGCAATCCGTATCGCCGTGCTTGGACTTGACTGGTCTGCACTTTGTCTTTTAAAAATCCCGTTGACTGTAAGACTGCGGCACTGGGCTGTATATATGGGCTTGCCGTTGTCGCTAAAGTTGAAACATCATTAGCGCTAAGTCGAAGATAAGGCCTGGTCAACTTTTGGTTTCTCAATAGGTCTTTTCTTCAACTGCCGGCTGCCCTGGATAGTTGACTACGTGTCGCCCAGCTAGAGTCATCCCAGTCTATACCTTCGGCACATGTAAATAGCCTATAGCATAATGTGCCCTGCATAAAAAGACAAAGAAGAAAATGTGAGTCTTTACGGAATAAACACTGACGATCAGATTCACATCTCATACAATTCTTGATACTGACTTACTTGACCAGAAAGAAACGATAAGTCGCTGGTAGGAAAAAAACCTTCGTTACAGCCAAGTTGTAAAAGAAAACCTGCTTCTCCGCTGGACATCTGCCAGGTCAGTCACCAGAATTGAATACGTCGCCATAGGCTAGCTATGCCAGGTCACGTCGCCCCAGTCTGCACAATACACGGCATGTTACCTGGCTGTAACACACCTGTGCCCTGCACTAAAAACGAAGAAACATGCAAGTCTTTAACTGGTTAAACTGACGACCTGATTCGTTCTTTTATTAAATCCTTAGCTGTGCGACTGTGTAGGTTCATATAGAACTCACGGGAGATAAAAAATAACCCTAGAGTGCGTCTAAAAACAATCCAAAGTTACTGTTTACAGGAGCTCTTCAAAAACAGGTCTAGCTAGCTAGACTGCAAAAGAAAAAGAGAATGGGACATGCGCGGAGAGCACGCCACCTAGCGGACGATCCAGGGGACCGTTAAGGGGAGATAATTTGTTTGCAGTGGATCTCCAAATGGAGGGAAAGTGGCATTAAGTAACAACGGGTGTCGTTTTAAGACATAAACACTAATGTTGTAAATTGAATCTGAACACTTCCCTAGATGTGCACTGCTCGAGAGCAAACAGGAGAAAGAGGACGAGAATGGGCTGGCTTTGTCTTATATAGTAACCACGTTGGGAAGAGTGAGAGGTCTCCTAGGGGCGGATAACTCTCTCTCCTAGGGGAGATAATTTTTAGTTTTAACTTCCGTTTTCTACGTTTGATTGTGCATTTAAATGGAGTTTAAAGGCAATAATTGAAGCAGGTTTACGATTTAGGAAGCGAATACAGGAAGTAGTTCGTACAGTTCCGATCCATTCTCAAAGAGAGCCGTGTCTACCGCAAGACGGTACATCTTCGGAAAATTTATCCCGGGTTCTTAGTGTGACATGTACTTGATCAGGGCAAGGCAGTTGCAGCATTTCTGTTCTTCATTCACTACATAGTACTGTTCACACGCCCTATGACATGTACTTTTGTTGCTATCACTATGCAAGTTTTGTTGTTAAAAAAATAAAACTGAACGTTGAACTTTATTTATGGCCTACTCGTTTGAAGCAGCAGATATAAATTTAGTTGACCTAGATTCTGCATTGAAGATCAACCATTGAAACGCGGAAAACAACGAATTACGTCAATTATACCGTATTTTCGCCTGCATGTTGTCTGATCGTACTATTCTTGTTTATCTGATGATGCTAAACAATAATGATCTTGTGATCTTTGGGTTAGGTCATAAATTTTCTGAAGATGTACCATTTTGCGTGTCTACCGGCAGGAGAATAGTCCCGGTCGAGCGAGTGATGTCATGCTGCCTCGCTTTGAGATTGGAGATTCAAAAATGTCACCAGTTTACATGAGAGTCGCTTTGGTCTCCCGCGGGTAGACACGGCTCTCTTTGAGAATGATGCAAAATGCTATGTGAAGTTCTCTCCCCTCCTACTCTCTCCAGAAGATGCCCGTGTTTTGACGAGCCCACGGGGGTGGATGGTGTTCATTTCCATGGCATTTGGGAGTAATAATAGGTGATATAAATTTTCAGAACATGCTAAATTTCCTAACAATGGGATAATACCCAGTAAAAGAGTGATGTCTGACATTAAACAATCATTTTTGTGTATTACTAATACCGAACTTGATCAGAAAGTGAACTTGCTGGATGTAATATTCGGACAGCACAGCTTACAGTGAGAATAAGCCACTACTATGGCCAACCTGTATCAAGAGACACAGCTTCAGTACAGAGTGGGCTGTCTATTTGTGTGAGTCAGACACAATATTACTGCTTCTCTTCAGACATGGAAACATTTTTATCCTCACTTATTCATGTACAGTTATTTCACCAGGTACATGACAAATAATGTAATATATCTAGAAATAGGATGAATTGTCAGTTGATATCTTATCTCAGCCAGGTGAAAAATTACTGAAAGTTGGTTAATATTGGTTATGTGGTGGGGGCAGATGCTTGGATTAGGATAGATAAGGATGAATGTACACCAAAGAAGAAGTCTAGCCACAACATTTTAATCAAAATATTGTGACACCCAGAAAGACCTAAAAGAGGAATTGCCTTACTGGACTCACTCCTACCAAACCATCACAGGCGTGCAATAATGACGACAAACCATGTATTCAGTTGTATGTATCTTCATTCCATTTTCATTTTATTATACATATTTCTCTTTACATATCAGATTTCTTACCATTCAATATGGTAAAATAAAAAATGCATTAACATATAGCGTACTGTTTTCTGTGGCTAGCACAGAACAGAGGAGTTATTTCCCCTCGACAACCTCTCCAGTCAGCACAATGGTGCAGCATACAGTAATGCACACTTCATCTTCATCTCTGACAAAAGTCTGTTTAACAATACTTTACAATGGATCAAACATAATGCATGTACAAAGCAGCCAAGCCAAGACATGATATGATATGGTACAACTAATGTCAGTCTATAAATAATAGTTCACCATGATGTAGGACATCTTTTAACTCGGTAATGTCTCGATATGTTTTTGATCAAATTTGCTCTTGAAATTTTTTGCCATGTAAATAAAGAATGTGAGAGCTTCTTTTTCAATCACTGGAATAGTTCGGAAATGTCTGGCCACCAACTGAAATGATGAAATATAACATTGTTAGTAACATCCAAGAAGAGAAAAAATATAGTAAGCAACCACTAATAACGATATTAGCCATACAGGATCCTCTATCCTTGTATACCATATGATACATAATCCTGAAGTATGATGGCAAATTATATTCCTCTTAATCCAACAATGCATCTGTCAAGAAAATGACAGGTGAAAATCAACTACGGTTCAGTAACGGAAATTTGCCATCACTAATGTATCAAGACAATGATTTATATGTTATGGTCAATACAGTATCACTGAACTATGCTAACATTGCTGAAAGTACGAATGATATAATATGGTATTTCCGTCATGTAAGCCAAATACAATAGGCGACATGTTAGGTTACATACAGCTGCACATCTTGCTACAGTTACACCTTGCACTATTCTCAGCAAGTAGGAATCGCGGCCCTGAACTTAACTAGAAACACCTTGCTCAATCAAACCACAATTAATTTATACCTTTTCAGTTTCCGCTTTTCAATATAGTGAAACTATGCAGAAATTTGTAGAACATGGCAGCAATTGATTGCATCCAAACTTCACTCCAGAGCTTCAGAACAACTTCAGGCGAACTCCATAGATTTATATACAAGTGCATTGACTTACATCAGCTAACTGTGCTTTGTTCATGCCCGGTTTGGTCGATAGTTTGTAGTGCCGTTTATAACGCCGAAGTGTGTTTACAGGCATTTGAAAAAAGTCAATCTGCAATAAGAAAATACAAAATAGAAGGTAAATATGGAATGCAGTTCCAAGTGAGTTTGCAAGAAGTTGTACTGCCAAAAGTTCATCTGCAATAATTCTTCATTTAACACTGTAAAGAAGAATATTCTAGGATGGAGAGATTTTTTTCTGTTGTAAGCTTGCATCAATAAACGAGAGATCCTGATGGATCTTGCGCCCACCATTGTCCGATAATTGTAAGCTAATGACAAGAGGATGTTTTTGTTCATTGTTACTAAGAACAAACGATTGATTTGTAATATTGTTTGCAGAATTTCGAATTTGAGCGAAAAAAGATCAAAACAGGGACACTGGAAACTTTCAGGAGTTTCAAGTTTTCTAGAAACTGAACTTGATGTTGGTTGTTATAATACAAGTGAAATGAGCAAAGTTAGTCTGAAAGTGAATCTCCAGATTCGTTTTTTTCACGTGTCATCATTGGGTACTGAAAGCGAAGACAAATCTCTTTGACACTTTGGCATGAGCTATGAAACATACTTAAGATTTTATAATTAGGAACGAATGCTAATTCTGTTCCGTTTACTGGGCTAGTTTGAGATACCTCTTTTAAGATACCATGCTCGAAAATAGTAAGATGCCGATGGTACAAACTTAATACCAGTGAAGGGATTTGGTCCGTGCAGTAATGTTGAAACTTTGAAAGTGTCTGAATCTCCCTTGGATCAAAACACGCAGTATACGAGTTGTGACGTTGTGTCACAAGAGTGACATCGCTTTGTGTAGCCGGCCTCTCGGCAGACGAATCAGTAGAGCAGTTCACTTGCAACGGCATGGAGTAAAGTAAACCGATTTAAAATTTGAAGGAATACATTTTAATTCGGAATCAATTGAACTCCTTGATATAGAAAGTGAAGGTATGGATATTCACTAGAGTAAATATATAAACTATGCCCCACCGATTGATCCGCCGACTCTTGTGCAACGTCACAACTCGGGAATATCATATTAATTTGAAACATAACTCGGATTTTCGAATTGAACCAAAAAAGGTATCTTGCATAACTAGGCCCCATGTGGGACCTGTGAACGAAATGTAAGAAAGATCCATGCAGTACTTCCCAAGAAATCACGATAACAAAGATTCATGGGAAATTCAAGATGGTCATCTGGTGGCCATATTGGACTTCCGAATCGGACCGAAAAAGGTATCTTGCACAACTAGATCACAAGGGGAACCTGTGTACTAAATTTGAGAAAGATCCATGAAGAACTTCCTGAGAAATCACGATAATAAAGTTTCATGGGGAAATCTAAGCTGGCCGCCTGGTGGCCATATTGGATTTTCAAATTGGACCGAGAAAGGTATCTTGCACAACTAGACCCCAAGGGGAACCTGTGTACCAAATTTGAAAAAGATTCCACAGTTTTTCCCGAGAAATCACGATAACAAAGTTTCAAAGGGAAATCCAAGATGGCTGCCTGGTGGCCATATTGGATTTTCGAATCGGACCAGAAAAGGTATCTTGCACAACTAGACCCCAAGGGGAACCTGTGTACCAAATATGAGAAAGATCCATGTAGTAGTTCCTGAGAAATCGGGATAAGAAATGTTCATGGGAAATCCAAGATGGCCGCCTTGTGGCCATATTGGTTTTTCGAAACGTACCAGAAAAGACATCCTGCACAACTGGATTCTCAAATTTGAGAAAGATCCATGAAGTAGTTCCTGAGAAATCACGATAAAGTTTCATGGGGAAATCTAAGATGGCCGCCTGGTGGCCATATTGGATTTTCGAATCGGACCAAAAAAAGGTATCTTGCACAACCAGACCCCAAGGGGAACCTGTGTACCAAATTTGAAAAAGATCCACAGTTTTTCCCCGAGGAATCACGATAAAGTTTCAAGGGGAAATCCAAGATGGCTGCCTGGTGGCCATATTGGATTTTCGAATCGGACCAGAAAAGGTATCTTGCACAACTAGACCCCAAGGGGAACCTGTGTACCAAATTTGAGAAAGATCCATGCAGTAGTTCCTGAGAAATCGCGATAACAAGGTTTCATGGGGAAATCCAAGATGGCTGCCTGTTGGCCATACTGGATTTTCGAATCGGACCAGAAAAGGTATCTTGCACAACTAGACCCCAAGGGGAACCTGTGTACCAAATTTGAGAAAGATCCATGCAGTAGTTCCTGAGAAATCACGATAACAAAGTTTCATGGGGAAATCCAAGATGGCCACCTTGTGGCCATATTGGATTTTCGAATCGGGCCAGAAAAGACATCTTGCACAAGTTGACCAAATTTGAGAAAGATCCATGCAGTAGTTTCTGAGAAATCACGATAAGGTTTCATGGGGAAATCGAAGATGGACGCCTTGTGGCCATATTGGATTTTCGAATCGGACCGGAAAAGGTATCTTGCACAACTAGACTCCAAGGGGAACCTGTGTACCAAATTTGAGAAAGATCCATGCAGTAGTTTCTGAGAAATCGCGATAACAAGAATTGTTTACGGACGGACTGACAGACGGACGACGGACAAAAAGTGATTTGAGCAGCCCACCATCTGGTGATGGTGGGCTAAAAAAAATTCACCTCTTCACCAGGCAGACATCAAACACATCTGGAATATGTTATACTGCTAAATTACTCTCTGTTCATCAAGTAGTTGCCAATTCCAAACACTCATAAAGATTACCCCCATTCAACCGTAAAACAGTTGACCAGCTACAGTAGCTGTACCTGGTGTCAGCTACAATAGCTGTATCTGGTGTCTGTCTGTGTAGACACAGGCACCAGCACTGTGGCTGTGACTGTGAATCACAAGATGATATCACACAGAATGAGGAGGAGATATCAGACGCAGACCGAGGGAAAATATCAGACACAGACTGAGGAGAAGATATCAGACACAGACTGGGGGAACATATCAGACACAGACTGAGGAGAAGATATCAGACAGTCTGAGAAGAAGATACCAGACACAGACTGAGGAGAAGATATCAGACACAGACTGAGGGAAGATATCAGACACAGAGTGAAAAGATATCAGACACGGAACGAGTAGAAGATATCAGACACAGACTGAGGGAAAATATCAGACAGACTGAGGAGAAGATATGAGACACAGACCGAGAAGATATCAGACACAGACCGAGAAGATATCAGACACAGACTGAGGAGAAGATATATCAGAAACAGACTGAGGAGAAGATATCAGACACAGACTGAGAAGATATCAGACACAGACTGAGGAGAAGATATCAGACACAGACTGAGAAGATATCAGACACAGACTGAGGAGAAGATATCAGACACAGACTGAGGAGAAGATATCAGACACAGACTGAGGAGAAGATATCAGACACAGACTGAGGAGAAGATATCAGACACAGACTGAGGAGAAGATATCAGACACAGACTGAGAAGATATCAGACACAGACTGCGAAGAAGATATCAGACACAGACTGAGGGAAGATATCAGACTCAGGAGAAGATATCAGAAGCACACTGAGGGAAGATATCAGACACAGACTGAGAAGATGTGTTCTTTCCAATGGTGCAATTCCGGAATATGCACACATTTTCCAGATATGAGCAACTGGAGTGTGTATATGTAGTATTTCACATGATGGTGTATGAGGATCCCCCAAAACATCAAGAATCTCCTGAATGTCTTCACTACATGTACAAGGAATAGTCACTGATAAAGCAAAACAGAAAATGTATGTTTCTGTTTAAAGGCTAGAAAAAACTGCTTAAAACACCTTATGCTGGAAATAAAATTTATTCAGCTGTCCAGTGCTCTTACCTCATCCAGTTGCCCCTAGAAGCTTTTCATTGTCGCATGAATATATATATGGGTAAATATATTTAGAACGCAAGAAGGGGAAATAACTGAATAAACAGTATTAAAGATGAGTGGATCCCAGCCATCTTGGTATTTTCAATGAGTTTTGCTTCAAAACAGCTATTGTTACTCATTGTCTTCATTTTACGGAAATAAGAACTGCCAAATTGAGTAAGTTAAGGCCATAGTATACTCGGCCATTTAATGTCAGTTTTCTCGGCTCAGAAATGGCAAAGTCCCAGGTAGGTTTCCACATGTAATTAGCAAATACTAGAGCATATCCTATTCATTGGTTATGCCCATGTCGAAGAATTACAAAAGTTTGAACAAATACTGAACATGAAAATGTAACATCCTGCCCTGCATTCGAACAGTGATTGAAAAACCTTGAAATGTGCCTTGTAAATCTCCAGAAATTCATAGATATTCCCCTGGTGAAAGTGGCATGCTATCTGTACAGCTAAAACCAAAGGCCTTTGCAGAGTAAATAGGAATTACCAGTGATTGCTTATATCAATAGAACAGAAATAAACAATTTGTAATTAATCAGATATGCATTTAATTGTTATTCATTATCATGTATAATAGAAGTTACCCAGTTTTACTCTTTTAATAAATTAATTACATGTTCTTCCTAACTAAGCTGCAAGGGCCTTAGATTCAAACATTCATCCACATAGACCTGCCCCATGTTATACATGTACATGCTATGCCAGGTAGAAGCAGCGACCCAAGTCTTGAATTGAATAGAACATGCATGAAGTTATTTCAGCTTCAATGTCCACTAGCATTTACTGGGTGGGCATCCTCCATTTACAGCTACATGAAACTGGATGACCAGTTACCTGTTTCTCTGCCATAAACTGACCAGTCTCACCTCTGCACTACATGTACATGTGTATGCTAGCAGCTGTCTGTCTCGACACACATGCATGTTGTGGTGTACCCTGAGTTTTCAGGGAAGGAAATGCTGTAGGGTTAGTTTACCTGATCAGAAGATACACATGGAGAGGTATGCATGTGGGGAACATTTGCAAACTACTGGTGAGTTTACATTATACATTTTTGATTTTCAATCACAGTTTGAATGCTGAATGTGATTTCATGGTATTAAGGTAATACATTGCTTGTCATTTAATTCTTCTTTGACATGGGCAAAAAATGTTGTCAAGTTTTGTTGTAGTATTTCATACTCAAATGGGAAATTGATATTCTGACTTTGCCATTTCTCAGACAGCCACTATGGCCGACTGGACTATGGTCTTAACATGTAGAACAAGAGCCCAAGAGGCTTCAATATACGCCCTCACATCTGGAATTACGTTGGTCCAAATTTCTAGGTTGTGTAACTGCCTTGGTCCCAATTGGTAGCTAGCAATCCAGATATCTCACAATGAAATCGAAAATAGTCAAACATAAGAAAGTATTAATTTTCCTTCAAATAGATTCTCTTCAGGTGAGAAAATTTTTCATGAAGGAAGAAAAATGTGAAGAAAGTGATGAAATAAACCTTTGTTCTTGAGTTAATAAACAGGTATGAAGTACAGAAAGGTAGCTAAATAGTAAATGCATGATTTTTATTTCATAACAGTGACTGTAGCTGTTTCATAAATGTATCAAACAAAGAAGACAACTCCCAAGAACAAATGCCATAGGGGAGAAAACTCTGAATAGTCCAACCTAATAGTCAGTTAAACTGGATTAAGTTTTTGGGGACTGTGACCGTAACCTTTGACCTAATGACCTCAAAGTGGGCAGGCCACCTTTTTGCCCAGCGAGTAAGGTATCCCTAATGTTTGGTACCAATCCACACCTTGAAACTAGAGTTATCGCATGGACAACAAATGTTAATGGATGGATAAATGGATAGATGGACAGAACTCATCAGATTATATGACCTAGTTATCGATGAGCATATGAAATGTGACTTTTAATGATTTCCTGATTTGAGGTCAGTGACGTTGACCTTTCACCTTGAACTAAATTTTGGTACATGACCCATCGTCTGCACTCGGGGTATCCACTCACCAAAAATTTGAACTGTAGATAGAAAACTATCCCAGATACAGACCGAATAGGGGAACGGACAGATGGACATCTGGACAGAATGACAGAATCCGCCATCACATAATATGTCTGCCTTTTGGGCGGGCGCACAAAAATATGAAGAAAAACTTGAAATTCACATCAAATGCAGAAAATGAAATGGAAAATTAATATGAGAACGAACATTTCTAAGTCTAGGCCCTCTGATTGGAGCAATTTGAAATAGGAACCTCTGATTGGAGCAATTTGAAATAGGAATGAGAAGAACGTGCAATAATTTGAACACTTGTGAAGGGGTAGCTTTCAGAGCTTGCCAATATGATATGTTTGCTTCTCAGGTATTTATTTCAATGCATAGTAGCTCATATTACATCAACATCGGCAAATTTGGGATTTTCAACCAGAGAAATGGTAATACCATAATTTGACCAGGGCTCGCTTTAGAGCATGAGAGATGACCTGCAAAAAAAAAAACCCCCCTTCCAAAAAATTTGCAGGTCAAATCCAAGATGACCTGCAATTGCAAAATTTGACCTGCATTTTTTTAATAAGATGTGTGATCACGCAATCTTTTTTGATTGTACGAGTGCCGCTAATCCAAGCTTGTTGAAAATTTCTCACCGTTTGAATTTGCCGTTCGTACTTCGAACACAGCGAGCAGTTCATTTCTGTCACAATATCATGTCCGGTTTTTTTCTCCTTTTTCGTAATGTTGAGCCAGTCGTTAAACCCCCACGATCGTACAGTTGATACTTTTGCCATCACACAATTTATTTCATTATTTGGCAGCCCGGCAAATTAATCTGTCAGTTCATTTTGGCCAGTCTCTCAGCAACAAACGAACGGAAATAGGATTCCTAGAACAGCGGCGCACGCATGCGTAAGGACAGTAAAGGGAGACAACAGTTCTCTATTTCCAAGTAATGCGCGAGTAGACTCCCCTGAACATATTTACTTTTGCCATCGATCTGAACTCGACCACGACGATGTATTTTGTGTTGAAAAAGATGAAAAGTTTTCTACCTTTTGGACATGCCGTCGACGAAAATGATCTCCAGAATATCCACTGAACAGAAGATAATAACAATTTCTGCCACAGAAATTATGACCTGCAATTTTTTTTTTTTTTTTTTTTTTTTGCAGGCGAATTTTCACATGGCCTGCAACACCTCAAATTTGGCCTGCAAATTGCAATTTGCAGGCTGCCAATTCGAGCCCTGTTGACCTTGTTGGCTGCACTTGCGCTGTTTGTACACCATTACTTTGACAAATTCTATTTGAAGACAAACTTGACAATTATTTATCTGATATTGATGGGAATGATTATATGGTCAACTAACATGTGAACGCGTTATTGAGTTCGCGATTCCTGACCTGGAAGTGGGTGCAGACACCATACTGCCATTTTGGTCGAATGATTTTACACGTACGCTTTGCTGGAGGTGCGTCATGCAGCCAATTTACAGTTGTCGTAAAATGCACTCTTGGTCATGATTCTCTTTGTAATCTACTGATTGATTGATTTTTTTTTGACTTGCATGCTTTATAAAGACATTTTTTTTGTTTGGCCCGAAGGAGTTGAGAGAATGTGAGAGTGATCTCTCGGTATGTACCTCTGGCATGTCCTCGTCTGCCTCAGGTGAGTTCCTGTCATCTTCACTGTCCTTCCTCTTCCTCTTACGTACACTCTGTATCACATTCTTATGGTGATCACATATGTATATATGGGAAACCTGAAAGACACGTCAGTCACAACTGTTAGCTGGCTACTAGACATCTTCTTTACAAGTGAAAATGTATCAGCAAAACAATGAAGACACCAGTTTCTACATATTTTATCAAATATACATGTAGGAACAGAATTGTTGGTTTGCTACAAACCTTCTGGGTATATGCTCACCAATGGAAATGTCACACAGAGAGCATCAGAGAAAATGCCTGGAATAAATATACTCCAGTCTTGGCAAATCCCCTAAACTGCTCCATTGAAATTCAATCACCCCTAATTTTGTGCAAAATTAAATCAGTTGCTGAATAAAATCAGTGAAATAACGAAGAAACAAAAGATTACCTGCATGATTTTGAATCATTTTGTCAACTTCCTGTGCTAATAAATTTGATCACCCCCGGACTTTTCAGTGCGAAATTCAACTTCCTGTGACTGATTACCATATGCAGGGCTCAAGATTGGAAATGTGACACAGAGACCGTCAGAGGAATTGATTGGATTAATTATACCCTGGATATGGCATAGCCCTTAATAATTCCATCAGACTATTGAAATTCGATCTCCCCCAATCCTGTGGACAACATTCAATCAGCTCTTCAAATAGATTTGTATCACCCTCTTGAATCATTGAAATAACAAAGGAATAATATATATATCTGTACGATTTTTGACCATAACTCCATGCTCTAATAAATTTGATCACCTCTGAATTTGTGGTGGGAAATTTCTCTTACTATTGATTGAATTATTAGCCTGGGATTTACCGTATTCTATTTTGGACTAATTCACTACCTCCCTCTTATTCGATTATCCCCAGTTTGAAGTTGGACAATGACTGCGTGAAGCAAATAATCCATGTTGTACTGAAGATAAGTGACAAACAAGAGACTTACGCTATCATCTCGTGTGAGTTTGAGTTTACGCTGTTGGACTGTTTTCTGGATTCTCTTACTGTAGCTGGCATTACCGGCCTGTCTGATACACCTGTGACTGTTGTCTATGAGACAGCAGATCTGGTCGTAACCCCCTCGACTGTCTTCCTCCGTGCTAAAACCATTACCATTGATGGACGTCATTCTTTATCTGCACAAATACACAATATATTCAAGATATGAATAATACACATGTATACATGAAGACATATTTGGTATGTCATATAGCCCGCCACTGAGCATAAATACATATAAAATGATTTTTGAGAGAGAAAGAATAAATTATCAGCGGGATTCGGACCTAGGCCATGCTAAACGCGCTGATGCTCTACACACGGAGCTATGACGGCCCATACGTATTACACCTACTAACCTTCTCGCTCAGTGTTGCATTGTCCGCAACTGGCTATATAATGAAGAAATGATATAACTTAGTATACCCGCAGTTGCGCAAAATGCAGGGTAAGTGAGTGAATAGAATTTAACGTCGATTTCAACATTGTTTCAGTCATATCACAACAAACAAACTCCGCACCACCCAGCCAAGTTGCGTTCCTGTTGCTTCAAATGCAACACCGAGAGAGAAGGTTGGTCATCACAGGGACAATCCACCTGTAGGGTGTGATACCTATGGGCTGTCATAGCTCAGTCGGTACATGTAGGGTATCGGCTCGTCTAGCTGAGGTCAGGAGTTCAAATCCCGCTGGCGTCCAAAATCATTCCACATATATACATGCAACTAAAGTCCAGGTAAAAAAAGGAGTACCAGGTACATACAGGATACAAAGTCATTGCTCAGTCAGGGGACACACATGTACAAGTGATCACTTATCACTTACAGAAGTGAGTTCATCAGCATTCTCAGTTTATACATATTTTTTATTTTTTATTGGCATATGGTTTAAGTAATTTTACTTTGCTAATTGCATGAAGAGAACAGATATATTAATGTTCTTAACAAGCCGAGTAGCTACATGTAGCAGGTCTCCCATCGGACAGACCGTCGGAGTGAGTGAGTGAATAGCATTTAACGTCGCTTTCAACAATATTTAAGCTATATCACGACGAACCAACTAAGCACCACCCAGCCCATTTGTGTTCCTGCTACTTCAAAGAAGAAATCTTTGAAGCAGCATGGAACCAGACACCCTTCATCCACCCTATAAAACACTGAGGACAGCGCACAAGACACAGACAGGACGCTTACATGGTGCAATAAAGACAAGTGATATTACAGTGCTAAGACATCACATTATCAAGTTCCTGTTGCTTCTCAGCAAAATGCATTGAGGCAACAGGAACCTGAACCCACCCAACCACCCGCCAGACCGTCAGAAATGGCATGTTTCAATCACTACTAACATTCTCTCAACGTGGCTTTAAGGTGAACTTTTCTGAATAACGTGTGTTGCTGCATTCATAATTGTGTAATATGAGAAAAAAACAAAGAAAAAAATATAGGTTGGTGTGCATTTTTTAGATGTAGGCAATGTTAAGTGGACTGACCCATGCTCAATTTGATAACCCAGAAATCATAGAGAATAGCCCTAGTTTTAGAGCATATGAAAAATTCATATAAATAGTATTTAACTTTTTCTTATGTTCTAACTGTTTGCAGATAATCACAATGTCTATCAAAATTCAAATTGGATGGATGTTGCTGAGCAAAATTCTCGGCAAGAAGGCTTTTAAAGGAAATCCCTATGTCTTAACCTAGGGAAGGGAGATAACCCAATAGGAAAAACAGGCAAAATGGCTGCCAAAGCCAAAAGCCCCCAGCGGACATCCTTAAAATGCTATTCAAAGTTTGACCAGTGACCTTATCAAGGTCAGCCTGCAGTGAAATTAACTGATGGGTTCTTGCATGTTCAAAGTATCTAGACTCTAGATCACTTGTCCATTAGATATTGGGTTGACAAGCAAACAAGGTTGCTATGAATTCATATTTTGACCTCTCGGTGTAAACTTGACCGAGAGGCCTTCGAAGAATCCAGCTCTCCTTCTTACATGTAGGGAGATATTGCGTTATAATGCTATTCACCTTTTCTGAAACTTTATTATATTTTGTTTAACATACAGTCACAACATGTGTAATAATTATCAGTGGCCACGAATTAAGAAATAACAATTCCTTGTTTACTGCATGGAACACCTAGAATAGATCACGCTGCAATAGGATGAGTTTAAGTTTGGTCACGAAGGCAGTAGGCCTGAGTGATCAAACGTGAAGACTCATGCCGTATTAATTTGAAGCGTATTAATTGGATTTTCGAATCGGACCAAAAAAGGTATCTTGCACAACTAGGCCCCATGTGGGACCTGTGTACCAAATTTCAGAAAGATCCATGAAATATTTCCGGAGAATTCACGATAACAATGTTTCAAGGGGAAATTCAAGATGGCCACCTGGCAGCCATATTGGATTTTCGAATCGGACCAAAAAAGGTATCTTGCACAACTGGGCCACAAGGGGAATCTGTGTACCAAATTTGAGGAAGATCCATGCAGTACTTCTTGAGAAATCACGATAACAAAGTTTCATTGGGAAATCCAAGATGGGCGCCTGGTGGCCATATTGGATTTTCGAATCGGACCAGAAAATGTATCTTGCACAACTAGGCGACAAGGGGAACCTGTGTACCAAATTTGACAAAGATCCATGCAGTAGTTCCTGAGAAATCGCGGTAACAAGAATTGTTTATGGACGGACCGACGACAGATGGACGACGGACCACGAACGAAAAGTGATTTGAACAGCCCACCATCTGGTGATGGTGGGCTAAAAATATAGGAAATAAAGGAGTGTATTAAAGACAGGTTACTAATACGTTGTATGTTCCAAACTTAGTAGTTTCTGGAGTTTAATCAAATTATTTCCGCTGAATGTGGTCATAGTAAGTGGTGGCAATTGAGGAAACCCAATCTGCTGCTTGGTTCAACAAAGAGAGAAAAATTTTCATACTTTTTCTGAAATGTATTTCCTCATGCCGATTTGACTCATTTCAGAGCATTGGTGAAAGTTTTCATGAGAAAAAGTCAAAATATAAGAAATATACGTAGAAGGTTTTGAGTAAAATACAGGAAAATATAGGAATGACTAAAAAATATAGGAAATGTAGGAGGAACTTGCAGGCCTGCTGATGGAAAAGAAGGAGTGAAGTGTGATCGAACAAGTACATGCAGAGAGAGACAAAGTTATAGGGAGA